>WNWK01007307.1:0-95497 GCA_009830355.1 Cherax destructor | reverse complement strand
GAACATTCCATCCTTGTCCGATCGTCGCGATGCACATTGCATTCGCTATTATTTCGCTCTCATGACCTCCGCAATCCTTCCATGTATAGGATTGTCACAGATGTTAGTAGACGCTCGTTATTTGTTCGTCGCCCCTGTTTACTTCGTCCCTTTTCTCTTCGTCTGCATTCACTCTTGTCTTCCCTTCAGCTTCCGCCTTTATATGTTCATGTGGCTTCACCCTTTCCTCTACCCCCTTGGGAAGTTCCTGCTGTCCGTGTCTGTTCTATTCCTCTACCTTGCCGAAAGCCCAACTGCCTACGGCGGCTTCCGCTCTTTCTTTCTAGACCATTTCCGTTCTCATTCCCATGCCATCGCAGTATACACCGATGGTTCAAAGTCATCTGACGGCGTCGGATTCGCAGCAGTGTTTCCGGACAGCGTTGTACGAGGGCATCTATTACCCTCGGCTAGCATATTTACGGCTGAATTGTATGCCATTCTTGTGGCACTTATCCGTATTGCATCTATGCCTGTATCACCATTTGTGGTCGTTTCAGACTCCTTAGTGCTTTACAGGCTATCCGTAAAATTGATACACCTCACCCCTAGTTCTTCGTATCCACCTTTGGTTATGCCGTATCTTTAGCAAGCATAAAGATATTGTCTTTTGTTGGGTCCCTGGTCATGTTGACGTACAGGGCAATGAACAGGCAGACACTGCTGCGCGGTCAGCAGTACATGACCTTCCAGTTTCATATAGAGGTGTTCCTTTCACGGACTATTTTGCGGTCATTGCTACCCACCTTCGCACCCGTTGGCAACAACGCTGGTCTGACCTGCTGAATAACAAACTTCATTCTATTAAACCGGTTATAGGTTTCTGGCCTTCTTCTTGTCACCAATGTCGAGGTTGGGAGACTACACTCTCCCGTCTTCGCATCGGCCACACTCGTCTTACTCACGGGTATCTCATGGAGAGGCTCCCTGCCCCTCTCTGTGAGCATTGTCAGGTTCCAGTGTCTGTTCGACATATCCTGTTGGACTGCCCACTCTATCAACGAGCACGCAGAATTTACCTCCAACGCGTCTTCGCTCTGCGGCCTTTCTTTACCTTCCCTTCTTGCAGATGGACCCTCCTTTAATCCTGACTCTCTCATTGACTTTTTGACAGAAACCGACTTACTACACAAACTCTGAAAATTATACCTCTAGCACCTCCCTCAGTCCCTTCTACCTCGATCTCTTGCTACCCTCCACCCCTGCACTATCCACCGTCATCTTGCACTCCATACCCTACTAATCGTCCATCTCCCTCTTACAACCCATTCTCCCTGCATCCTACAATAACCTGCAGCGCTGTATAACCCCTGTGGTTTAGCGCTTCTATTTGATTATAATAATAATAATAATCTTCCCAGTGAATTTATAATAATAATAATAACAATAATATGTTGTAACCTGTGTAACCACTACATCATGGAGCAAGAGCCTGGACCTGCAAAACCCACTTTGAATCTCACATGGTATATAGATTTCGTCTCTTAGTTTTACATCATTGTGAACGTTAGTGATGAAGAAAAGGCACAGGGTTAGTTTGGAATATGGTATATTGTACACACACGTGTATGTATATACAGTCATGCGTCGCATAACGATGTTTCGGTCAACGACGGACCGCATATACGACGGTGGTGTATACAAACCTACTGCGCTGCCAAGCATTATGTACAGTACATGTCTTGATAATAATAAACAACTATCTTACTGGTTTATGTATTTATTGTACTGTACTTTTTATCGTTATTCCAGAGTGTACTCTTTCTACTTATATAAAAAAGTTGTTTATTGATAGCAACATTTTCCCTTGTGCTTGAGTTAATCTCGCGTTGTTTAGTTCATCATGGCCCCTTCAGTAGAAGAAAAAGAACCCCCAGAGAAAATTCACAATGAAGGGTTTAGCAGATGCTTTGCAGACCTCATTAAGCTTCTTAAAAAGTTGAAAAACATGAACCCCAACACCAAAAGGTTTTTATTAATAGGGAGCAATGTTCAAGGTGCATTATCTATTTACAAGCAAATCTATGATGAAAAAGAAAAAAACATATAGCCTAGGTGTGTAGTAGGCTATACCATCTAGATTTGTGTTAAATACACTATGATGTTCGCACAACGACGAAATCGTCTAAAGACGCATTTCTCAGAACACATCCCTGTCATTAAGCGACGCATGACTGTGTGTATATATATAATGTCGTGCCGCATAGGTAAAACTTGCGATTTTGGCTTAAATAGCAACGCTCTTCTTGCCGAATAAGGCAAGCGAAAATTTGTGTATGCAATAATTTCGTAAAAATCTTTCTGAACTTAACGAAAAAAAAATCATTGTGTTTGTTTATTATTAAATTATTGTAAATTTATCTAAAATATATTTAGTTGGATTAGGATAAATTAAATTACGCTTGTTATAATAAGGTTAGGTAAGTTTTCGAAGTTTTTTTTTTTTTTACAAAATTATTAATTTTTACATTAACATAAATGAAAAAAATATATATCTTTAAGCGTATAAGAATTTTTTTTAGAGAGGACTTAATTTTAAATTTCTTGCTAATTTACCAGTTTCGCCTATTCGGCACATTATATATATATATATATATATATATATATATATATATATATATATATATATATATATACACGGAATGTATTTTTTGTTAATTTGCACCAAAGGTAACTTAGCGACCTTATTTAGCCCTGCTCAAATTTATGTAACCTAATATAGCTTCATGCTGCCTAACGTATATATTAATTTCGTGATGCTTAGACTGATTTACGCATATATAACAACAATGATTATAAGCTTGGCTTATTTGGCAAAAAAACATCCTTGACTACTACTTGAAGTTGGCAAGTCCTCCTTAAAATGTTCGATTATATATATATATATATATATATATATATATATATATATATATATATATATATATATATATTTGGATCATAGACATATTATCAGAAAGGCATAAAGATTCCAAAATAAGGCATATTAATCTATACTGAGAAGACCGGTAGACAATATTTTAGGAATATATGAAGAGATACTTCTGCATACCCCTGGGGACATTCCAAAACCCCCATTATAAACAATCTTAAATGCTACACAAAATCACAGAATTGCTCATTATGCCAGGTGGTTTCTTGGTGACGCTTGACCAGTGTCTACGCACCAAACCCATCTGAGCTACTCTGTCGTGAATGGTAGCATACTATATAACCCGTGTAGCTGCCACTGTACCATACGTGGACAGGTACACAAGACTGAGTGATAGTATAGATAGTGGGGTTAAAGGACATTCGAAAAAGAAAATTAGGATCATATAAATATCGGAAAGGCATAGAAGATACCCAAATAAGGTATATTAATCTGTACTGAGAAGACTGGTAGACAATATTTAGGAATATATTTAGGAGGATTTAGGAATATATGAAAACATACTTTTGAGTACCCCGGCGAACATTCCAGAACCCCAGAATATGGCGTTTAAACGAACAAAGAGTACAATCATTTTATTTTATCAATTAAGGGGTTACAGAGAATAATAGGAATCCATATGTATATTATGCACTGTGAAACGTGTTTTCTCAAGTCAAATGACCTGTTCTAGGCGACTAGAAGAAGCTTGGGGCTGGCTATTGTATTTTGAAATTTCCTATTCCTTGACTGCTGAAAACCCCGAGGCTGTCTCCTGCCCCATGTGGGGGGAGTGTGGTAGGGCGGGTGGCACTCAGGCAGTAACATTCACAGAGACTGTGGCTGGTGTCAACCCGCTCTGCGCTACTCTGAAAAAAACTTCCCCTCCATCAGTTGCTCCCTTGCAACATTGCATAGCTCCTGATGACGCACTGAGAACTTTAAATGCATTGAAAAGTTTCCAATCAATACGCTTGTCTTGCATAAGATGCTTCTGCGATTGTTTGAATATCCATGTCCTCTGACTGTAGAATACCATGTCATCTCCAGGGATATTCAGGTAGCTGCATAGGCAGAACATATGAATGTGCTGTTCAACCCATTGCTACTGAAAATTTATTAATTTCCATTCAGTTCTCCCCAAATGATACTCCTGTACAAAAGAACTTAAAATACACTTACAAAAGCACCTACAAAAATACACTTACAAAAGCACCTACAAAAATACACTTACATAATTGTTGGAGTTGAGAGCTGCTCGTAAGTAGAGGTACCACTGTATATAAATATGTCGTATCAAGTAGGTAAAACTGGTCAAATAGTAAGAACTAATTTAAAATTAAGTTCTTTCTAAAATTTTCTCATAAATTTAAAGATATATATTTTTTTTCATTTATGTTTATATAAAAATTAATGATTTTGTACCAAAAGAACCTTAGGAAACTTACCTAACCATATTATAACAAGCGCAATTTAATTTGGCCTAATCCAACTAAATATGTTTTATACAAGTTTACAATAATTTAATAATAAACAAAAACAATTCAATATATTTTTTTCGCTAGATTCAGAATGATTTTTGCATAATTATTGCATACACAAATTTTCGCTTGCCCTATTCGGAAAGAAGTGCGTTGCTATTTAAGGCAAAATCGCAAGTTTTACTTATTTGGCACGATATATATATATATATATATATATATATATATATATATATATATATATATATATATATATATATATCGTATGTGATAGGAGTGAATGAAGACAAATGGTTTTTAATACTTGACGTGCTGTTGGAGTGTAAGCAAAGTAACATTTATGAAGGGATTCAGGGAAACCGGCAGGCCGGACTTGAGTTCTGGAGATGGGAAGTACAGTGTCTGCACTCTGAAGGAGGGGTGTTAATGTTGCAGTTTTATAACTGTAGTGTAAAGCACCCCTCTGGCAAGACAGTGATGGAGTGAATGATGATGAAAGTTTTTCTTTTTCGGGCCACCCTGCCTTGGTGGGAATCGGCCGATGTGTTAATTAAAAAAATAAAAATATATATATTAACACCTCGGCCGTTTCCCACCGAGGCAGTGTGACCCAAAAAGAAAGAAAAATACTTTCATCATTCAATACTCACATATAATCACTGTCTTTGCAGAGGCGCTCAGATACGACAATTCAGAAGTCCCTCCAAACTGCCAATATCCCAAACCCCTCCTTTAAAGTACAGGCATTGTACTTCCCATTTCCAGGACTCAAGTCCGGCTAACCGGTTTCATTGAATCCCTTCACAAAATATTACCCTGCTCACACTCCAACAGCTCGTCAGGTCCCAAAAACCATTCGTCTCCATTCACTCCTGTCTAACACGCTCACGCACGCTTGCTGGAAGTCCAACCTCGTCTCCCGCAAAGCCTCCTTTACCCCCTCCCTCCAACCTTTTCGAGGACGACCCCTACCCCGGCTTCCTTCCCCTACAGATTTATACGCTATCCAAGTCATTCTACTTTGATCCATCCTCTTTAAATGACCAAACCACCTCAATAACCCCTCTTCAGCCCTCTGACTAATACTTTTAGTAACTCCACACCTCCTAATTTCCACACTCCGAATTCTCAGGTAGTGCCAGCAGCACTATTACTATGCTATGAATGTCACCAATACTATATAATAAGTTCATATCCAACATGCCACATAGTGTAAATTTTGGAACTTTAGCATAGCTAACACCTGCGACTCCATGCTACGTAGTGTAGACTTTAGTGTAGCCAACAACTGGAACTGGATATAATTTTTTACGGAGATCTCATCTCAACTCTACTGTTTGAGCACAGTAAACAAGTCTTGGCACTTCAGTTTCCAGTAAAAGATGATAACAGAGGGTGACATCTCAGCAAGATTATGCTCTGTTGCTCTGTTGTTATTAGTGAAGCGTTGTGTCCTTAGTGAAGCATTGTGTCCTTAGTGAACCATTGTGTCCTTAGTGAAGCATTGTGTCCTTAGTGAAGCATTGTGTCCTTAGTGAAGCATTGCGTCCTTAGTGAAGCATTGCGTCCTTAGTGAAGCATTGTGTCCTTAGTGAAGCATTGTGTCCTTAGTGAAGCATTGTGTTCTTAGTGAAGCATTGGGTCCTTAGTGAAGCATTGGGTCCTTAGTGAAGCATTGTGTCCTTAGTGAAGCATTGCGTCCTTAGTGAAGCATTGTGTCCTTAGTGAAGCATTGTGTCCTTAGTGAAGCATTGTGTCCTTAGTGAAGCATTGTGTTCTTAGTGAAGCATTGCGTCCTTAGTGAAGCATTGTGTCCTTAGTGAAGCATTGTGTCCTTAGTGAAGCATTGCGTCTTTAGTGAAGCATTGTGTCCTTAGTGAAGCATTGTGTCCTTAGTGAAGCATTGTGTCCTTAGTGAAACATTGTGTCCTTAGTGAAGCATTGCGTCCTTAGTGAAGCATTGTGTCCTTAGTGAAGCATTGCGTCCTTAGTGAAGCATTGTGTCCTTAGTGAAGCATTGCGTCCTTAGTGAAGCATTGTGTCCTTAGTGAAGCATTGTGTCCTTAGTGAAGCATTGCGTCCTTAGTGAAGCATTGTGTTCTTAGTGAAGCATTGCGTCCTTAGTGAAGCATTGTGTCCTTAGTGAAGCATAGCGTCCTTAGTGAAGCATTGTGTCCTTAGTGAAGCGTTGTGTCCTTAGTGAAGCATTGTGTCCTTAGTGAAGCATTGTGTCCTTAGTGAAGCATTGCGTCCTTAGTGAAGCATTGTGTCCTTAGTGAAGCATTGTGTCCTTAGTGAAGCATTGTGTCCTTAGTGAAGCATTGTGTCCTTAGTGAAGCATTGTGTCCTTAGTGAAGCATTGTGTCCTTAGTGAAGCATTGTGTCCTTAGTGAAGCATTGTGTCCTTAGTGAAGTATTGTGTCCTTAGTGAAGCATTGTGTCCTTAGTGAAGCATTGTGTCCTTAGTGAAGCATTGTGTCCTTAGTGAAGCATTGTGTCCTTAGTGAAGCATTGCGTCCTTAGTGAAGCATTGTGTCCTTAGTGAAGCATTGTGTCCTTAGTGAAGCATTGCGTCCTTAGTGAAGCATTGTGTCCTTAGTGAAGCATTGTGTCCTTAGTGAAGCATTGTGTCCTTAGTGAAGCATTGTGTCCTTAGTGAAGCATTGTGTCCTTAGTGAAGCATTGTGTCCTTAGTGAAGCATTGTGTCCTTAGTGAAGCATTGTGTCCTTAGTGAAGCATTGTGTCCTTAGTGAAGCATTGTGTCCTTAGTGAAGCATTGTGTCCTTAGTGAAGCATTGTGTCCTTAGTGAAGCATTGTGTCCTTAGTGAAGCATTGTGTCCTTAGTGAAGTATTGTGTCCTTAGTGAAGCATTGTGTCCTTAGTGAAACATTGCGTCCTTAGTGAAGCATTGTGTCCTTAGTGAAGTGTCGTGTTATTGAAATTTTATAAATAATAATAATAATAATAATAATAATAATAATAATAATAATTATAATATTTTTTTTATTTTTACAAGTACAAGGTATACAAGCCTGGCTGACTTCACTGACTACTATATAGAAAGCCCCTTGTTATGCAGAGCATTTCGGGTTAATTTTGTCCCCAGCATGCGACCCACACCAGTCGACTAACACCCAGGTACTTACTTACTGCTAGGTGAACAGAGACAGCAGGTGTCTTAAGGAAACACGCCCTAATGGTTCCACCCGTACCGGTGATCGAACCACGGACTTCAGTGTTTGAGGCGAGTGCGCTAGCAACCTTAGCTGTCATTAGTGAAGTGTTGTGTCAGGCTTATCAATATAGTTAGTCACAACAAATCCGTCCTGTTAATTTAGTTCTGAACTAATATTTCCGGTACAATTTTTTGTACAACTTGGCTCAGTTATATTTCATGGGTTAATTTGCAAGTGGCAGTTTTGAGAGTTTTCCATCAATAAGACGATACAAAACTCCAACACATGACTAAAAAGAACAACTAAAATATGGATTATTATTATTATTAAGAAGCGCTAAACCTATGTGGGTCACAACACTGTTCTCCGAATTACTCCTCTACTCATCTGTCATTGTTAAAATTTTGGATATTACACATATTTTTGCTCTTTATATATCTGAAGCTTCCTTACGTAACACTGTCATAAGTTATATATAGGGTAGACTGGAAAAGCTTAGATTGTGTTAAAACGCTCGTTTTAACACAGACGTTCTGAGGGAGTCTAATCAGAAGAGATATTCTAAATCTGTTCTCGAAATATAACATTGAAGGTGTAAACATGCAAAGTCTGGTTGTATCCTGAACATTAGACGAGGTCTTTGTAAGCTGTTGTCTTCCAGTGTTTGAGCAGACACTCGAACCCTGTGCCATTTTCTTTGCTGAGGGATGCATACAGCTTTTAAAAACCTATAATGAATAGTGTTGTTCATGAGATATAATGTGTCCCAGGCACCCGTGTAGCAATGAGAGTTGAACAAACTTTACGTGTGGCTCTCTGATGAGAGTGTATACCTGGGGACTACCTTTGGTGTTAGTGGTGCTGCTGGTGTTGGTGGAGCTTATGGCGCCACTGGTGTCACCTGTGAGAGGTGTCAATACTCTCTCTCTACTACTACTTTCTCTTTCTCTCGTTTTGATTTAGATATTTTACGGTGCAGTGCACATAATTATTTTCATTTTATAATAATTGCTATTATTAACCATCGTCATTATCAAGGGGAACCGCTAGGCCCATAGTCGCATAGCACCTTGTTAAATAAAAACAATCAGGTTTGATTGCGTCTCCATGTCTTGTACTGGATCTGTGTGTGTGTGTGTGTGTGTGTGTGTGTGCAGTCAGTCAGTATGATGACACTAATTTTTACAGAGTTGAACCAGATAACAGAGTTAACCCCAGGATAACAGAGTTAACCCCAGGATAACCCAGGGTTAACCCATAGGATAACCCAGGGTTAACCCATAGGATAACCCAGGGTTAACCCATAGGATAACCCAGGGTTAACCCATAGGATAACCCAGGGTTAACCCATAGGATAACCCAGGGTTAACCTATAGGATAACGCAGGGTTAACCCATACGATAACTCAGGGTTAACCCCAGAATAACCCACAACAGGCGACTAACACCCCCCGGTACATAGTACTAGGTTAACATGGGGGGAAAAGGGCAGCAGATGTAAGGAAACATGTCCAACGTTTCACCCTTGCCGGGATCGATCCCCGGTCCCTCAGTGTGTGAGGTGAGAACGTTGTAAACTGAGAAATGAATCACAGAAATGCTCTTGAGAGTCAAGTTATGTTTTTTTCCCTGTTTCAGGGCAGGAAGACGTGTAAGTTGCGGCTAGAGAAATTCTTAGTCTTAAAATAAAGGGTGAGCGTGCGAGAGTACGAAGAGTGCGTGCGAGAGTACGAAGAGTGCGTGCGAGAGTACGAAGAGTGCGTGCGAGAGTATAGAGGGTGTGTGCAGGATGACAAGACTTGGGAAAGGAAGGATTGGAGTAGGATAGACCAGTGAAGAAAGGCTGTGGGCAAAAAAAAAAAAATGTGGGTAGACAGGAAGTGGGATAAAAAGGTTGTGGGTAGACAGGTAGAGAGAGAGGGGAGAAGAAAGGTTGTGGGTAGAAAGGTAGAGAGGGGAGAAGAAAGGTTGTGGGTAGACAGGTAGAGAGGGGAGAAGAAAGGTTGTGGGTAGACAGGTAGAGAGAGAGGGGAGAAGAAAGGTTGTGGGTAGATAGAGATAGAGAGAGAGAGAGAAAGATAGGTAAGAAAGGTTAAGTGGTCTGACCACTTTGGGTGAGTTTTAAGAGAGTGGTTTTGGTCACTTAGTGACGAGTATAGTGTAAGGAAGTGCGAGTACTCGCCTATATGTACTCACCGACAAATTGAAGATAAAGACACATGTACAACATGAAAATTAGACACATGTGCAAAGACTAATCCAAAAGGGTTCTTTCAAGTGTACAGGACGAAGGTGAGGGAAAAGGTAGGACCTCTGAAAATTGGGAATGGACAGCTGACGGATAACGAACTGGAAATGTGTTCTCTATTTAATGACTATTTTTTGTCAGTCTTTACACAAGAAGACGTAAATGAGATTCCAGAAATTAACAATTATTCAGTTCCTGAAGAATTCAAATTAACTAATATTACTGTCACAAGGGATATGGTTATCAAACAAATTGATAAACTGAAGCAAAATAAGTCCCCTGGACCCGACGAGTTGTTTTCCAGGGTACTTAAAGAATGCAAAATGGAACTTAGTCAGCCATTAACGAATGTGTTTAATACGTCCATCCTAACTGGTGTTGTGCCAGAGATGTGGAAGATAGCTAATGTAGTTCCTATATTCAAATCAGGGGATAAGTCCATTCCATCAAATTACCGTCCAATAAGCCTCACGTCTATAGTAGGCAAATTATTAGAATCAATTATAGCTGATATTATCAGAAGTCACCTTGAAGAACATAATTTGATTAATGAATCTCAGCATGGGTTTACGAGAGGTCGTTCCTGCCTGACAAATTTACTGACGTTTTTCAATAAAACATTTGAGGCAGTAGACAGTGATAAAGAATATGATATAGTTTACTTGGATTTCAGTAAGGCCTTCGATAGAGTACCTCACAAGAGACTCTTAAGAAAGGTGGCAGCTCATGGTATAGGAGGTAAAGTTCTAGCATGGATAGAGGCATGGCTTACCAATAGAAAGCAGAGAGTTTCCATTAATGGGGTCAAATCTGAATGGGGATTTGTCACTAGTGGCGTTCCACAAGGATCAGTTTTGGGCCCATTGTTGTTCATAATTTACATTAATGACCTTGATGAAGGAATTGCAAGTGACATGAGTAAATTTGCTGATGATACAAAAATAGGCCGTATAATTCATTCTGAGGAGGATAACAGTGAACTCCAGGAGGATTTGGATAAATTAATGTCTTGGTCTGAAAAGTAGCAGATGAAGTTCAATGTGGACAAGTGTAAGGTGCTTGTCGTTGGTAATGAAAATATCCCTCGAATTTATAAACTAGGTGAAGTTGAGCTTGATCATACAGAATGTAAAAAAGACTTGGGAGTCATGGTAAGCAGAAATCTAAAGCCAAGACAACAGTGCCTAAGTGTGCGCAATAAGGCTAACAGATTACTAGGATTTATTTCAAGAAGTATAAGCAACAGAAGTCCAAAAGTTATTTTACAGCTCTATACATCACTAGTGAGACCTCATTTGGATTATGCAGCTCAGTTTTGGTCTCCTTACTACAGGATGGATATAGATTCATTGGAGAACATACAAAGAAGAATGACTAAAATGATTTACAGTATAAGAAATCTCCCGTATGAAGATAGACTTAGAGCATTGAATCTCCACTCTCTGGAGAGACGTAGAATGAGGGAGATATCATCGAGGTGTACAAGTGGATGATGGGCATAAACAAAGGAGATATTAATAAAATACTGAGGATATCGAACCAAGTAAGAACCAGAAATAACGGATTTAAATTGGATAAATTTAGATTTAGAAAGGACATAGGCAAGTACTGGTTTTCGAACAGAGTTGTAGATGCGTGGAACAATCTTCCGAGTAGGGTGATAGAGGCTAGGACCTTGGGTGGCTTTAAAAAGAGATTGGACAAATATATGAGTGGGAGGGGCTGGGTTTGATTAGTGTCGTGAGTACAGGAGTAAATTCTTAGGTAGTGGTGGTTTTGATAAGGACCTGCCTTGTATGGGCCAGTAGGCCTTCTGCAGTGTTCCTCCATTCTTATGTTCTTATGTTCTTATCTGGGTATCTTTATTGTAGACGTTTCGCCATCCACTGGCTTTATCAATACAGATTCTAGGACAAAACTTGAAGACAGTGGAACTATATACAAAAGATGAGGTAATCAGTCCCTCGGCTTTGGAGTTGGTGTGTTCAGCACCTACGGTGCTGGTATTGTATACCATTCATGAACAACATGTACAACAGTTGGAGATCTTTATTGATGAAACGTTTCGCCTACACAGTAGGCTTCTTCAGTCAAATACAAAGGCAACAGTAGTAATGAAATAAAGACGATGTAATCAGTCCATCAACCTTGGAGAAAGAGTATTTGAGGTGGTCAGTCCCTCAGCCCGGAGAAGAGTTCATCGCCATGGTCTGGACTGAAGTGGGCGAAACGTTTCATCACTAAAGATACCCAGCTGTTGCACATGTGTCTAATTCTTCAACTCACCTACAGTATATGTGGCTTCAGGAATCGAGTGTTAGCTCCCGGCACCGCTTCTCAGCTTTCCGCTTGCCAGATTCACTCCTAGCCTCATAGGCCTTATTGTAACTGCCTTTAAATCTATGTATGACGTCTACCAACGAGATCATTCCCATTTCCGACCACTCTAAGACTGAAGAAATATTTCCTGACATCCTTGTGGCTAGTCTGTCTTTTAGCTTACATCTGTTTCTCCGAGTTCCCGTTTCTCGCCCCTCAAACAGCCTGTCCATGTCTAGAACATAAGAAGGAACACTGCAGCAGGCCTACTGGCCCATAATAGGCAGGTCCTCAAAACCCAAACCCACTAACAAAAATATTTGGCCAACCCATTTTCAGGGCTACCCAAAGGAATAAACTTTAAATAACCCTATTAACTCATGTTAAGTAAAAGAACATTTTATTGTGGCAACGTTTCGCTCTCCAGGAGCTTTGTCAAACCGTTACAAACAGTACATGGACACAGAGGGTATATATAGGCTTCGAGTGAGGTGTAGTAGCTGTAATACTAGTAGGTAGTGGTAGTAGTTGTAGTGATACTACTATTAACTCATGTGCAAGTCCCACTCAAATCCAACCCCTCTCACTCACGTATTTATCTAACCTAAATTTGAAGCTACAAAAGGCTTTAGCTTCAATAACTACCAGACAGCCTGTTCCACTCATCGACTACTCTATTTCCAAACCCTAACAGTTCCCTGTATCTTCCCTGGTTCTTCTATCCTCCAGTGTCGTTAGATACAATTGCATCAGCCTCTCGTAGCTCATGTTCGTTAACTCAGCAACAAGTCTTGTTGAGCACTTCTGCACTTTCTCCAAGTGTGAGTGCCATACTGGTGCCGCGTACTACAAAATGGACCTGTTGATAAATGGTTCAGAGAACCGACAAGTTGATAAATTAGACACATGTGGAACACTAGGGTATCTTTATTGAGGAAACGTTTCTCCACACAGTGACTTCATCAGTTCTATTCTAAGAAGAATGGTGAAGATCAGAAGGAGTTTGAGGTAATCAGTCCCTCAGCCTGGAGGGACTGATGAAGCCACTGTGTGGAGAAACGCTTCCTCAATAAAGATACCCAAGCGTTCCACATGTGTCTAATTTATCAAGGTGTGCCTGACATATGTTGTTTAAAGTGACCACAAAGACTGATGAGCTTCCTGAAGACCACTCCTAGACATGTCAGGCGAACATTGGCTGCAGAGTTAATTCGGTTACTGTATGTCTGGTTAAATGTGGAAAAAGACCCTTATGTACAGTTCAGGACATTTATTAAACGTTTGCTTTAATAAATGTCACGAACTGTACATAAGTGCCTTTTTTCACATCTCTGGTGAAGTGCTAGGCACTAGGCTCACCCCTACAGCTTTCTCCTTGAGTGAGGTTTGATATGACACACGTGTAACACTTAGGTATCATATTCACATTGAGGTCTACAGCCTCTGTTCCCCCGAGCCTATACACCAGGAGTGTGTGTGTGCGTGCGCATACGCAGATGCATGAGTAAGAGTTAGGGCGTATGTATTAGAGTGTAAGACTGAGAGAGTGTAAGGGGTGCGTGAGTATGCACGATTATGCGATTGAGTGTGAGGGTTGCAGTTTGTCAGAGCAGGTGAGGTGGAGCACAAGACACTGTCTACCTGATCGTTGCCTGGCCAGACATGATAGTCAGCAGGTGAGGTGGAGCACAAGACACTGTCTACCTGATCGTTGCCTGGCCAGACATGATAGTCAGCAGGTGAGGTGGAGCACAAGACACTGTCTACCTGATCGTTGCCTGGCCAGACATGATAGTCAGCAGGTGAGGTGGAGCACAAGACACTGTCTACTTGATCGTTGCCTGGCCAGACATGATAATCAGCAGGTGAGGTGGAGCACAAGACACTGTCTACTTGATCGTTGCCTGGCCAGACATGATAGTCAGCAGGTGAGGTGGAGCACAAGACACTGTCTACCTGATCGTTGCCTGGCCAGACATGATAGTCAGCAGGTGAGGTGGAGCACAAGACACTGTCTACCTGATCGTTGCCTGGCCAGACATGATAGTCAGAGCAGGTGAGGTGGAGCACAAGACACTGTCTACCTGATCGTTGCCTGGCCAGACATGATAGTCAGCAGGTGAAGTGGAGCACAAGACACTGTCTACTTGATCGTTGCCTGGCCAGACATGATAATCAGCAGGTGAGGTGGAGCACAAGACACTGTCTACTTGATCGTTGCCTGGCCAGACATGATAGTCAGCAGGTGAGGTGGAGCACAAGACACTGTCTACCTGATCGTTGCCTGGCCAGACATGATAGTCAGCAGGTGAGGTGGAGCACAAGACACTGTCTACCTGATCGTTGCCTGGCCAGACATGATAGTCAGCAGGTGAGGTGGAGCACAAGACACTGTCTACCTGATCGTTGCCTGGCCAGACATGATAGTCAGCAGGTGAGGTGGAGCACAAGACACTGTCTACTTGATCGTTGCCTGGCCAGACATGATAATCAGCAGGTGAGGTGGAGCACAAGACACTGTCTACTTGATCGTTGCCTGGCCAGACATGATAATCAGCAGGTGAGGTGGAGCACAAGACACTGTCTACTTGATCGTTGCCTGGCCAGACATGATAGTCAGCAGGTGAGGTGGAGCACAAGACACTGTCTACCTGATCGTTGCCTGGCCAGACATGATAGTCAGCAGGTGAGGTGGAGCACAAGACACTGTCTACCTGATCGTTGCCTGGCCAGACATGATAGTCAGCAGGTGAGGTGGAGCACAAGACACTGTCTACTTGATCGTTGCCTGGCCAGACATGATAGTCAGCAGGTGAGGTGGAGCACAAGACACTGTCTACCTGATCGTTGCCTGGCCAGACATGATAGTCAGCAGGTGAGGTGGAGCACAAGACACTGTCTACCTGATCGTTGCCTGGCCAGACATGATAGTCAGCAGGTGAGGTGGAGCACAAGACACTGTCTACTTGATCGTTGCCTGGCCAGACATGATAGTCAGCAGGTGAGGTGGAGCACAAGACACTGTCTACCTGATCGTTGCCTGGCCAGACATGATAGTCAGCAGGTGAGGTGGAGCACAAGACACTGTCTACCTGATCGTTGCCTGGCCAGACATGATAGTCAGAGCAGGTGAGGTGGAGCACAAGACACTGTCTACCTGATCGTTGCCTGGCCAGACATGATAGTCAGCAGGTGAGGTGGAGCACAAGACACTGTCTACCTGATCGTTGCCTGGCCAGACATGATAGTCAGCAGGTGAGGTGGAGCACAAGACACTGTCTACCTGATCGTTGCCTGGCCAGACATGATAGTCAGCAGGTGAGGTGGAGCACAAGACACTGTCTACCTGATCGTTGCCTGGCCAGACATGATAGTCAGCAGGTGAGGTGGAGCACAAGACACTGTCTACCTGATCGTTGCCTGGCCAGACATGATAGTCAGCAGGTGAGGTGGAGCACAAGACACTGTCTACCTGATCGTTGCCTGGCCAGACATGATAGCAGCAGGTGAGGTGGAGCACAAGACACTGTCTACCTGATCGTTGCCTGGCCAGACATGATAGTCAGAGCAGGTGAGGTGGAGCACAAGACACTGTCTACCTGATCGTTGCCTAGTCAGACATGATAGTCAGAGCAGGTGAGGTGGAGCACAAGACACTGTCTACCTGATCGTTGCCTGTCAGACATGATAGTCAGCAGGTGAGGTGGAGCACAAGACACTGTCTACCTGATTGTTGCCTGGCCAGACATGATAGTCAGCAGGTGAGGTGGAGCACAAGACACTGTCTACCTGATTGTTGCCTGGTCAGACATGATAGTCAGCAGGTGAGGTGGAGCACAAGACACTGTCTACCTGATCGTTGCCTGGCCAGACATGATAGTCAGGCAGGTGAGGTGGAGCACAAGACACTGTCTACCTGATCGTTGCCTGGCCAGACATGATAGTCAGCAGGTGAGGTGGAGCACAAGACACTGTCTACCTGATCGTTGCCTGGTCAGACATGATAGTCAGCAGGTGAGGTGGAGCACAAGACACTGACTACCTGATCGTTGCCTGGCCAGACATGATAGTCAGAGCAGGTGAGGTGGAGCACAAGACACTGTCTACCTGATCGTTGCCTGGCCAGACATGATAGTCAGCAGGTGAGGTGGAGCACAAGACACTGTCTACCTGATCGTTGCCTGGCCAGACATGATAGTCAGCAGGTGAGGTGGAGCACAAGACACTGTCTACTTGATCGTTGCCTGGCCAGTCTCATGATAATTAACTTGGCATCGTATTTTCTGAACACATAGAACATAATGAAGTGTTCAGTATCGAATGCTATATTATTATAAGTCTTTATAGTCGTATATTCAATGTAGTTTATGCGTCCTCCACTACCATGCGCTCCAATCGATCCCACTTTTTGCCTAGCAAGCAAACTAGCGTGCACGTCAAGTACAGGCCTAGCACCGCATTTTCCTTAATATTAAACCTATTTTATTAAATGAAGTCATATTTTTGCATGATATCATCTGCAACAGCGAAAATTTCATCGAGTTCCGAACACAATGTTGAGTTTTTACGGCCCAGCGCCGGCGCACGGCCAGCTAATGATAATAATAATATGGGCAAAATATGACGCAAAAAAGAATATTGGAATTTGAGTTGCCTGTTGGATGTAGTGTGTATGAAGAGCAGTAAAGCAAGCCGGCTGGAGTATTGTACATGATTCTTGGGTACAAACAAACACCATGTTCGTGTTGCTTGCCAAGGAGAGCAGTAAAGCAAGCCGGCTGGAGTATTGAACATAATTCCTGGGTACAAACAAACACCATGTTGGTGTTGTTTGCTACACAGAACGCCATGATGGTGTTGGTACACACACACAACGACAACCAGCACGGTTTCAGGGACGGGAAATCCTGTGTCACAAACCTACTGGAGTTCTAAGTAGAGAGGGTTGGGTACATTGCGTTTTCTTATACTGTAAGAAGGCGTTTGACACAGTTCCACACAAGAGATTAGTGCAAAAGCTGGAGAACCAGGCAGGTATAACAGGGAAGGCACTGCAATGGATCAGGGAATACCTGTCGGGAAGTCTTCAGCGAGTCATGGTACGTGACGAGCGGGGTTCCACAGGGGTCAGTCCTATTACCGGTGCTATTTCTGATATATGTGAACGACATGACGGAAGGAATAGACTCAGAAGTGTCCCTGTTTGCAGATGATGTGAAGTTGATGAGAAGAATTCAATCGGACGAGAACCAGGAAGAACTACAAAGGGATCTGGACAGGCTAGACGTCTGGTCCAGAAACTGGCTCCTGGAGTTCAACCCCACCAAGTGCAAAGTCATGAAGATTGGGGAAAGGCAAAGAAGACCGCACGGAGTACAGTCTAGGGGGGACCAGAGACTAGAAGCCTCACTCAAGAAAAAGGATCTTGGGGTGAGTATAACACCGGGCATATCTCCTGAGGCGCACATCAACCAAATAACTGCTGCAGCATACGGGCGCCTAGCAAACCTAAGAATAGCATTCCGACATCTCAATAAGGAATCGTTCAGGACCCTGTACACGGTTTACGTTAGGCCCATACTGGAGTATGCAGCACCAGTTTGGAACCCACACCTAGCCAAGCACGTAAGGAAATTAGAGAAAGTGCAAAGGTGTGCAACAAGACTGGTTCCGGAGCTAAGGGGTATGTCCTACGAGGAGAGGTTAAGGGAAATCGACCTGACGACACTGGAGGACAGGAGAGATAGGGGGGACATGATAACGAGAGGAATTGACAAGGTGGATAGAGACAGGATGTTCCAGAGATGGGACACAGCAACAAGGGGACACAGCTAGAAGTTGAAGACTCAGATGAATCACAGGGATGTTAGGAAGTATTTCTTCAGTCACAGAGTTGTCAGGAAGTGGAATAGTCTGGGAAGTGATGTAGTGGAGGCAGTATCCATACATAGCTTTAAGAAGAGGTATGATAAAGCACATAGTTGCTGCACACATGAACAAACACACAGCTGCCACACACATGAACGAACACACAACTGTAACATAAAAGAACATTCACGTCATCAATAATATATATATGAACTTAGATTAAGTTGTAATAAGCAACTGTCAGTGTATAAGCAGAAAGAGTCACCATCTGTAACCCACATGAACTCCTTCCTGCAGCCCAGGAGCTTTAACGCTACATCTGTTCTTGCCTCCCTCAAGGCCATATAGTCTATGAACTCAATCCTGGAGGTGGAAAGTACAGTGTCTGCACTCTGAAGGATAGTGAGGATATAACAGTCCTGGAGGTGGGAAGTACAGTGTCTGCACTCTGAAGGATAGTGAGGATATAACAGTCCTGGAGGTGGGAAGTACAGTGTCTGCACTCTGAAGGATAGTGAGGATATAACAGTTCTGGAGGTGGGAAGTACAGTGTCTGCACTCTGAAGGATAGTGAGGATATAACAGTTCTGGAGGTGGGAAGTACAGTGTCTGCACTCTGAAGGATAGTGAGGATATAACAGTTCTGGAGGTGGGAAGTACAGTGTCTGCACTCTGAAAGAGAGAGAGAGAGAGAGAGAGAGGGGTGAGGATGTAGCACACCTGTGGTAAGACAGTGATTGAATGAATGACGATGGATGTGTTTCCTCTCTCTTTCTTTTTTAGGGGGGAGTCACTGCCTGGATGGGAGACAGCCAGTGTGTTACAGAATATACATTTACATTATCACATTTTCACGAGGACTGAAATAATTTGGTCGAGTGTTAGAATTGAAGCCTATCATATACACGAGGGTCATGAGTTGAAGCCTATCATATACACGAGGGTCATGAGTTGAAGCCTATCATATACACGGGGGTCATGAGTTGAAGCCTATCATATACACGAGGGTCATGAGTTGAAGCCTATCATATACACGAGGGTCATGAAGGCTACCCCTCTCTACACCACCAGACACAAACATTGTAATCCATAATCTAGGGATAAAGGTAATGCCTGGGTGTGTATACACCATGATATAACCTGGTGTATATAATCTTGAAAAAGAAAAGTTTGCTTTATCAGGTTTAAGGTTTATTTACACGAAGGTCAGTAAGGTTGCCTGTCGCCTACACGAAGGTCAGTAAGGTTGCCTGTCGCCTACACGAAGGTCAGTAAGGTTCCTGTCGCCTACACGAAGTCAGTAAGGTGCTGTCGCCTACACGAAGGTCAGTAAGGTTTCCTGTCGCCTACACGAAGGTCAGTAAGGTTCCTGTCGCCTACACGAAGGTCAGTAAGGTTTCGTCGCCTACACGAAGGTCAGTAAGGTTTCCTGTCGCCTACACGAAGGTCAGTAAGGTTGCCTGTCGCCTACACGAAGGTCAGTAAGGTTGCCTGTCGCCTACACGAAGGTCAGTAAGGTTGCCTGTCGCCTACACGAAGGTCAGTAAGGTTTCCTGTCGCCTGTAAACCAGTTGGTGTAAGCTGGGCGCAGCAAGATGGTCGGTTATTTGGGTTTGAAGCCTATAGACTTCACAGCTGCGTGACCCTTGTGGGTTTAGCGCTCGGTTTTTTTTATTCTTATAATACCGACCTTACAAGGGTCATTAAATAAGGATGAACATAGTCAAGAACTCTTCACACCCTAAAACATATATTAGAGTATACTCTCTGGGTTTATACACTCAAGAAATACTACTCTCCTTCGGTGTATATATCCTCACCAGGAAACATTATTGCACAGATGACCACACACACACACACACACACACACACACACACAACACACACACACACACACACACACACACACACACACACACAAGGAAACGTGGCCACGACGTTTCGCTCCTACTTGGAATATTGACTAGTCACAGTGTGTTTTGTTCTTGTGTCTGGCAGCTGTGTTTTGTTCTTGTGTCTGGCAGCTGTGTTTTGTTCTTGTGTCTGGCAGCTGTGTTTTGTTCTTGTGTCTGGCAGCTGTGTTTTGTTCTTGTGTCTGGCAGCTGTGTCTTGTTCTTGTGTCTGGCAGCTGTGTTTTGTTCTTGTGTCTGGCAGCTGTGTTTTGTTCTTGTGTCTGGCAGCTGTGTCTTGTTCTTGTGTATGGCAGCTGTGTCACAAAGCTTCTTTCTCCTACGTGCGGGTTGTTTGTTTCAGTCTCAGTATTGTGTCTTTTTATTCTTTAAATATTAATGAATATTTTAAGTAAAATCCCAAAGTAAGTTACTCAGAGTTATCACCCCGACAACAACAACAACAACAACAACAATAACAACAACAATAACAACAACAACAAACTCACAGAAGAAAGAAAATATTTTTTTCTAACTTCGAAATTTTTATTACAAAATATACCCCCCAAAAAATATTTATAAATTTACTTATTTGAAAGTATCGTATTAATTAAGCTTTGTTTTGAAGATGTGTAGGTTATAATGCCCTTACCTGTACTACCTAATTTAAAAAGAAAAACTTCTGTTTTTCTTTTTGGGTGACCCTTGCCTCGGTGGGATACGGCCGGTGCGTTGATAAAACTGTACTACCACTGTTTTGGCTCCTCAACTCAGCTTCCTTCATCGTCTCCTCCAGGAGGGACCAGCGGAAAGGTGATTCAGCTTGACGGGAGTCAGCAGATGGCAGCGCTCAACAGCTGTGTTTACTAAATATAAAGCCCGGGGGAGGGAAGAGTTAGTCACTCTCACTGACACATTGCCAGCGGAAGGCCTCGGACAGATGACCAAAAGCTTCAACGGCGGGTCATCATCTGACTAAGACCCGCGTCAGGAAACACCTGTCCGGTGTCCTGACGAACCTATCCAACTGACACATTCACTGTCAAACACACTGTCACACTCACTGTCACACACACAGTCTTATATTCTCACTGTCAGACGCACTTTGTGCCACACTCAGAAATAGTGCCATTTCACTGACAGTGCCACACACGTTCATACACAGTGCCACGCATTGTCAGACAGTGCCACGCACTGTCAGACAGTTTCATACACTGCCACGCACAGACACACTTAATGCCATACACAGTGCCACACTCCTTGGGGCACTTGGAGAGAAGATTCTTACACAAAATTAGCATGGATTTAGGATGGAAAATAATGTGTTACGAATTTGCTTGAATTTTATGAGAGAAACACAGAGGTCAAACAAGAAAGACAGGACTGGATGGACCGCATCTTCCTGGACTGCAGGAAAGCATTTGATACAGTGTCACACCAGAGGTTAGTTCATAAAGTGGAGGAACAGGCAGGGGTTAAGAAGAAGAGTGTTCCAGGGTGTCAAGGGATACTTGAATGAGAGAGGCTGAGAGTAACAGCTGAGACACCAGAAAGTGAGAGAGTAACGAATGAGGTTCCTCAAGGAGCAGTACTAAGACCGCTACTGTTCTTAATATACGTGAACAAACATGATCGAGGAGACATAGGTGGAAAAATGAAGACACAGATGAACCATAGGGGACACTGAGTATCTCTCTAGCCTCAGGCTGGTCGAAAAGTGGAATGACTTGGATGAGGCAGCGGTGGAGGCAGACTCATTATACAGCTTCAGTTATGCCTGTTAAAGTGGAGTAGGTGGCTGGACCAGAAGCCGAGTCTCGACACAGCAGTCACAGTTGTATGTTCACACACACACAAAAGGCTTTAATATATGAAGGCAGATGTGATGGTCGGTAGGCAGGTCTTTAGTATATTTGATTTTAGACCTTAAAGCCGCGTGCTTGGCCGTGTGTGGCCTAGCAGCCTCCTGCCTCCAGGATTGTCTATTTATTAAGAAAAAGGGTCACGAGTCTGGGTAATTATGCTCCAGAGTTGGCCAGACGTCACTAGCACCAGCCCTGTGAGAAGCTATATTTTGGAGAGGTGTGGTGGTGGTGGTGGTGATAGTGGTGGTGGTGATAGTGGTGGTGATGATGGTTGTAAAGCTTTGGGAGGTAGTTGTTGCTGAGGGTGGTTGTTGTTGTGGGGAATAGTAGTTGTGGGGAGGCTGTTAGTGTGGAAGGGGAATAAGGTAGTAGTGTGGGTGGTGGTGATGGTGGTAGAAGGGGGTAGTGGGTGTTGTTGAGGTGGAGGTGATTATTAAGGTGGAGGTAATTGTTGGAGTGTCGTTGGTTAGTAGTTTTTGGAGGGTGGTGGTGGTGATAGTCATAGGGGTGGTGGTGGGTGGGGGAGGGTGGTTGTATGGGGGGAATGGAGGGTGGGGAGATGGTTGTATGGGGGTGAAGTGCATTAATATAAATTCCTAAAATATAGCTTAATATAAATTTTCAATGTATATACGATTTCATTAGCTTTATATAATTCACTTATTATTACTCTTAATTACATTTTAGTAGAATGCTGTATTGAAATATTATGAATTTATTTAAATGCAATAAGCACTCTTAGGTGGAAATACAATGTGACATTGATGTATAATGTATTAATGTTGTTGGCAGGTAGGTACCACCTCAGCGTCAGGTAGGCAACGCTAATCACGTTTTCTGTGAAGTAAATGCTGTATAACCCTTGTGGTTTAGCGCTTCTTTTAATTATAATAATAATAATGTGAAGTAAATGACACTGCGGTGGGTAACTCTATTAAGAAGCACGTTTCAGTCAGTGTCGTTTATCAAATCAGTCAGTTTTCTGCCTACTTGTTATTGTGAGGGTTAGTTCACGTCTCTGCCATGAGATGTCCCCTCACACTGTGTGGTCAAAACTTTGGCATTAATGCTACTTACAGCTGCACTGAGTGTGTCTTGAATCCATTGCTGCCAGTCCTGTCTTGACTGGATATTGTCACCACGTTACAGTACAGTGAGAGTTACGGTTACACTAACGTCTGTCAGTCATTCAGGAGGCCTGGCCCAGGGAATTTTAATTAAGTTATGTCTCAGGGTGTCAGCCAACCACTTCCTCCTCCTCCCTGTAACTTAAACACGACCCCTCGAGGGAGGTTCCTTGATGGTGGTGAGGAGGGGCTCTTCATCTGGGGAATTGGATATGTGCTCTGAATGCCTTCCCATACCCTCCACAGGAGCTGTATAATTCCTATGGGTTTAGCGTTCCCCCATGATAGTAATAACTTCAGAACGAAGATATTTTAGTAACTTCTACCGTATTATATGTTCTCAGTAGATGACTTCGTTATCCACGTTAGAAGTATCAAAAATGAATTATACGACATACACGTAGATAAACGTTCAAGCACTCTTTACATAGCGTTCATGTAGATAAACGTTCAATCTTTACGTAGCGTTCACGTAGATAAACGTTTAATCTTTACATAGCGTTCACGTAGATAAACGTTCAATCTTTACGTAGCGTTCACGTAGATAAACGTTCAATCTTTACGTAGCGTTCACGTTGATAAACGTTCAATCTTTACGTAGCGTTCACGTAGATAAACGTTCAATCTTTACGTAGCGTTCACGTAGATAAACGTTCAATCTTTATGTAGCGTTCACGTAGATAAACGTTCAATCTTTACGTAGCGTTCACGTAGATAAACGTTCAATCTTTACGTAACGTTCACGTACATAAACGTTCAATCTTTACGTAGCATTCACGTAGATAAACGTTCAATCTTTACGTAGCGTTCACGTAGATAAACGTTCAATCTTTACGTAGCGTTCACGTAGATAAACGTTCAATCCTTACGTAGCGTTCACGTAGATAAGCGTTCAATCTTTACGTAGCGTTCACGTAGATAAACGTTCAATCTTTACGTAGCGTTCACGTAGATAAGCGTTCAATCTTTACGTAGCGTTCACGTAGATAAACGTTCAATCTTTACGTAGCGTTCACGTAGATAAACGTTCAATCTTTACGTAGCGTTCACGTAGATAAACGTTCAAATACTTTACGTAGTGTTCACATAGATAAACGTTGAAGCACAGTTTACATAGCGTTCACGTATATAAGGAACGTTCAGACACACTTTACGTAGGATTTAGACCTTAACCGGTCATTTATTTAAAGACTTATTAAAGGGAACATTTCACCATGTTTTGTGGCGAGACGTGTTTGCACATTTTGTCGGCATCACTGGACCATTCACTTCTTGGAGCTGACACCTCACTCACACAGGAAGCTGCCAGAGTCAAGGCAAAACGTCTGAAACATCGACACCATAGAAGAGAAGACGAACCTCAGCTGCCAAAGTTTCACCCATACGGTAGGTTTTCACCAGGCCACAAACAAATTTGTTTGTGACTTAAAAAAACTAACTCGGTGTGAGCGAAACGTTGTCAGTATACTTCATTTGCTATCAGAGGGCTACAATGACTATATATATATATATATATATATATATATATATATATATATATATATATATATATTATTGTAACCACGAACGAGTGGTATTGATCAATAACACTGCACTAGCCAAGGACTCGAACCCATATACTGGCCCGCCTCATAGTGAACCAGAGCCACATGACGCTTTAGCCCACAGGACCACCCAATGCTACAAAGATGGCGCAGCCAGCAAAACTAGCTGTTTTACCGCCTTATATATGTATATATATATATATATATTGAAATACAAGATGGTTGATACGTGCACACAGGTGAAAAAAAATATTTTATTATTCTATCTATTATTATTATTATTATTATTATTATTATTGATATATTAAAAAAAAAGCTCTAAACTCGTATGAGTCATACAGTGGTCGTTGAACACCAGGTGTTGGGGAAGCTAGGCTGTGTATGTGTTTGTTGGTGACAGTGTATCACGTGATGAGCTGCTACTTTCCCCTAGAGCTTCTGGCCAGGCTGACGCTGGCTTACCTCTCTACACTCTGAAAAAGAATAGCCTCGTGAGATGTGATATTTGAGTTTTCTCTCCCAGATACTCAAGTAGCACTTCCGTGTTCTGAAATGTTCAGGAAGGAGCTTGCTGCTTGTCTCTCTCTCTCTCTCTCTCTCTCTCTCTCTCTCTCTCCCCCCCTTTTCTCTCTCTCTCTCTCTCTCTCTCTCTCTCTCTCTCAGGTATATAGTATAAGTTACGTTATTTGGGTACAGTTATATTCAATTCTGAATGATTACAATTGTCTTACACTGTAAAACTTACCTAAGATGTCAAAAATTACATAGGATAACCCAACATTTACCTAGGATAACCCAGGTCATCTAGGATAACCCAACATTTACCTAGGATAACCCAACAATCACCTAGGATAACCCAACAATCACCTAGGATAACCCAGGTCACCTAGGATAACCCAGGTCACCTAGGATAACCCAACAATCACCTAGGATAACCCAACAATCACCTAGGATAACCCAACAATCACCTAGGATAACCCATCACCTAGAATAACCCATCACCTAGGATAACCCAACAATCACCTAGGATAACCCAACAATCACCTAGGATAACCCAACAATTACCTAGGCTAACCCAGGTCATCTAGGATAACCCAACATTTACCTAGGATAACCCATCACCTAGGATAACCCAACAATCACCTAGGATAACCCAACAATCACCTAGGATAACCCAACATTTACCTAGGATAACCCAACAATCACCTAGGATAACCCAACAATTACCTAGGATAATACCAAAAAATGTTAAATGAAGTGACTTAATATCAATGGTGACGTTGACTTGTTATCCTTGATGAGCAAGAGCACTTGAATTATCATTGCGCGAACGTGTGGCCTGAGCAGCAGGCTTCTTCAGTCGAAAACAGGCAACTTCGAGGTGGTCGGTCCCACAGCAGTGCCACAATAAATCTGGAAAATGAACCATACAATAACACCAAGAAAGTTACTGAATGCCTCCATGTAAACACGGATTCACATGTATAGAAAAAATCTGGAGATGTATTAAAAATTTGAAGTGATACTAAATACCTGGAGTGGTTAAAATATGGAATGGCGTTTGAAATCTGGAGTGGTGTTAAAAATCTGGAGTGGTGTTAAAAATCTGGAGTGGTGTTAAAAATCTGGAGTTGTTAAAAATCTGGAGTTGTGTTAAAAACCTGAAGTTGTGTTAAAAACCTGGAGTTTGTGTTAAAAAACCTGGAGTTGTGTTAAAAACCTGGAGTTGTGTTAAAAACCTGGAGTTGTGTTAAAAACCTGGAGTTGTGTTAAAAACCTGGAGTTGTGTTACAAACCTGGAGTTGTGTTACAAACCTGGAGTTGTGTTACAAACCTGGAGTTGTGTTACAAACCTGGAGTTGTGTTACAAACCTGGAGTTGTGTTACAAACCTGGAGTTGTGTTACAAACCTGGAGTTGTGTTACAAACCTGGAGTTGTGTTACAAACCTGGAGTTGTGTTACAAACCTGGAGTTGTGTTACAAACCTGGAGTTGTGTTACAAACCTGGAGTTGTGTTACAAACCTGGAGTTGTGTTACAAACCTGGAGTTGTGTTACAAACCTGGAGTTGTGTTACAAACCTGGAGTTGTGTTACAAACCTGGAGTTGTGTTACAAACCTGGAGTTGTGTTACAAACCTGGAGTTGTGTTACAAACCTGGAGTTGTGTTACAAACCTGGAGTTGTGTTACAAACCTGGAGTTGTGTTACAAACCTGGAGTTGTGTTACAAACCTGGAGTTGTGTTACAAACCTGGAGTTGTGTTACAAACCTGGAGTTGTGTTACAAACCTGGAGTTGTGTTACAAACCTGGAGTTGTGTTACAAACCTGGAGTTGTGTTACAAACCTGGAGTTGTGTTACAAACCTGGAGTTGTGTTACAAACCGGGAGTTGTGTTACAAACCTGGAGTTGTGTTACAAACCTGGAGTTGTGTTACAAACCTGGAGTTGTGTTACAAACCTGGAGTTGTGTTACAAACCTGGAGTTGTGTTACAAACCTGGAGTTGTGTTACAAACCTGGAGTTGTGTTACAAACCTGGAGTTGTGTTACAAACCTGGAGTTGTGTTACAAACCTGGAGTTGTGTTACAAACCTGGAGTTGTGTTACAAACCTGGAGTTGTGTTACAAACCTGGAGTTGTGTTACAAACCTGGAGTTGTGTTACAAACCTGAGTTGTGTTACAAACCTGGAGTTGTGTTACAAACCTGGAGTTGTGTTACAAACCTGGAGTTGTGTTACAAACCTGGAGTTGTGTTACAAACCTGGAGTTGTGTTACAAACCTGGAGTTGTGTTACAAACCTGGAGTTGTGTTACAAACCTGGAGTTGTGTTACAAACCTGGAGTTGTGTTACAAACCTGGAGTTGTTGTGTTACAAACCTGGAGTTGTGTTACAAACCTGGAGTTGTGTTACAAACCTGGAGTTGTGTTACAAACCTGGAGTTGTGTTACAAACCTGGAGTTAACCTGAGTGTTACAAACCTGGAGTTGTGTTACAAACCTGGAGTTGTGTTACAAACCTGGAGTTGTGTTACAAACCTGGAGTTGTGTTACAAACCTGGAGTTGTGTTCAATGAGTGTGACAAACCTGGAGTTGTGTTACAAACCTGGAGTTGTGTTACAAACCTGGAGTTGTGTTACAAACCTGGAGTTGTGTTACAAACCTGGAGTTGTGTTAAAAACCTGGAGTTGTGTTAAAAACCTGGAGTTGTGTTAAAAACCTGGAGTTGTGTTAAAAACCTGGAGTTGTGTTAAAAACCTGGAGTTGTGTTAAAACCTGGTTAAGTGTGTTAAAACCTGGAGTTGTGTTAAAAACCTGGAGTTGTGTTAAAAACCTGGAGTTGTGTTAAAAACCTGGAGTTGTGTTAAAAACCTGGAGTTGTGTTAAAAACCTGGAGTTGTGTTAAAAACCTGGAGTTGTGTTAAAAACCTGGAGTGTGTTAAAAACCTGGAGTGATGTTAAAGTCTGTAGTGTTAGAAATCTGACGCGGTGTTAAAAATCTGGAGTGGTATTAAAAAATCTGGAGTGGTATTAAAAAATCTGGAGTGGTATTAAAAAATCTGGAGTGGTATTAAAAAATCTGGAGTGGTATTAAAAAATCTGGAGTGGTATTAAAAAATCTGGAGTGGTATTAAATCCCATAAGTTTCTTAACCTTGTATTAATATAGACAAGGACTTCACCCGTCCATAGAAGGAGTGGGAGGGAGGGGTACGGGAGAGGTGTAGTTCTGTGTGGGAAGGGAGTGGATGGAGAGGGAGGGGGGTTGGTGTGGGAGAGGGGTGAGAGGTTAACTTGGCAACAGCTGTGAGGGTCATGAACCTGAGCTGGGATCACTGACACACACCTTGAGTCATCACCCACCGTGTTCCCATCACCCACCGTGTTCCCATTACCCACCGTGTTCCCATCACCCACCGTGTTCCCTTCACCCACCGTGTTCCCATCACCCAATATGTTCCCATCACCCACCGTGTTCCCATTACCCACCGTGTTCCCATAACCCACCGTGTTCCCATTACCCACCGTGTTCCCTTCACCCACCGTGTTCCCATCACCCACCGTGTTCCCATAACCCACCGTGTTCCCATTACCCACCGTGTTCCCTTCACCCACCGTGTTCCCATCACCCACCGTGTTCCCTTCACCCACCGTGTTCCCATCACCCACCATGTTCCCATCACCCACCGTGTTCCCATCACCCACCGTGTTCCCATAACCCACCGTGTTCCCATTACCCACCGTGTTCCCTTCACCCACCGTGTTCCCATCACCCACCGTGTTCCCATCACCCACCGTGTTCCCATCACCCACCGTGTTCCCATCACCCACCGTGTTCCCATTACCCACCGTGTTCCCTTCACCCACCGTGTTCCCATCACCCACCGTGTTCCCATCACCCACCGTGTTCCCATCACCCACCGTGTCCCATCACCCACCGTGTCCCAGGCAGTGTTGTACACCCATCACCCATTTCAACAAAATCACATACCCTCGTGCCCATATACCCTTATTACTCGTAGGTCGTTTTTGGAGTCGCTGCGTCCGCGGCCCTGTCCCAGACCAGGCCTGATCGGCCAGGCTGTTGTTACCCTCCGTCCTCAGTCCAACGTATGTACCACAGCCTGGCTGATCAGGAACGGATGTTAGGAATTTATCTAGTTGTCTCTTGCAGGCAGCCAAGGGTCTGTTGGTAACCACTCATATTACCTGGAGTCGCTGCCGGAGGTAAGGTGGATTACACCTTGGGCTGTCTTCAAAAGGGAACGAGAGAAATTTCTCAACTCAGTTCCTGATCAGCTGGGCTGTGGTGCATATGTTGGACTATGGGTTGGGGGAGTATGAACAGTTTGATCGATCAAGCCAGTAACCAGGGGGCCTAGTCTGGGACAGTGCCCTTTACATTTATTGGGTTCTCTCTGTGTACTCATCGCTTCTCTTGCTTTTCACTAGAGTTATCCTCCACTGCCTGCCAAGTCTCTTGTGCTCATGCGTACTGATTTCGGTGTATAGATTTGGGACCAATCCTTCCAGAATCTTGCTGGTGTAGATTATTATGTATCTTTCTCGTCTACATTCTGAGGAGTACAGTTCGAAGATTTCAGACGTTCTCAGTAATTTAGGTGCTTGACTGAGTTTATACGAGCTTTGAAGATTTTCTGTGCATTTTCCAGTTACGCAATTTCATCTGTCTTGTAAAGGTCCGTCAGTACACAACAATATTCCAACCTGGAGAGAACGAGTGACCCAAAGAGTATCTTCGTTGGCTTAGTACAGTGGAACCCCGGTTAACGAAAAAAATTCATTCCAGAAGCCTGCTCAAGTGCCATTACCGAACGAATTTACTTCCTTAAGAAAAAATGTCATTTAGGTTAGTCTATTTCAGACCCCCAAAAATGCACTTACAATATTATACTTACATAATTGCACGATTTCCGGGGTGTTCGTTAACCGGGGTTCCACTGTATATCTTGTTTTGAAAGTTCTAGTTGTCCAGCCTATAATTTTAATTGCAGATGCAATAAAAAAATATGCTCCATGACTGTGAGATCTGATATTATCGCTCCCAGGTCTCTCACAATAGACTTACATTCTATTGAGTCATTTGAGTTTGTCTTGTACTCTGATCCCGTTTTTATTTCCTCAAGACTTCGGTAACGTAGTAACTAAAATTAGTTTTCATTGAACATTGTTGTCAGTAGCCCACTGGAAGGAAGACTTGGTTGATGTCAGCTTGGAGGCTCGCTGTCTCCCATGGCTGACACTCTCGTCCAGAGTCTAGTATCGTCTTCAGAAGATGACGCAGTGATGTAGTTTATGTCCTGGCTGTGTCAGATATGAAAACGAGGGAGTGAAATGGGGCGAGTACCGGGACTAGATTATCCACTCTGTGCATGGTAGTGACTAGATTATCCATCCTGTGCATGGTAGTGACTAGATTATCCATCCTGTGCATGGTAGTGACTAGATTATCCACTCTGTGCATGGTAGTGACTAGATTATCCATCCTGTGCATGGTAGTGACTAGATTATCCATTCTGTGCATGGTAGTGACTAGATTATTCATCCTGTGCATGGTAGTGACTAGATTATTCATCCTGTGCATGGTAGTGACTAGATTATTCATCATGTGCATGGTAGTGACTAGATTATTCATTATGTGCATGGTAGTAACTAGATTATCCATCCTGTGCATGGTAGTGACTAGATTATCCATCCTGTGCATGGTAGTAACTAGATTATCCATTATGTGCATGGTAGTAACTAGATTATCCATCCTGTGCATGGTAGTGACTAGATTATCCATCCTGTGCATGGTAGTGACTAGATTATTCATCCTGTGCATGGTAGTGACTAGATTATTCATCCTGTGCATGGTAGTGACTAGATTATTCATCATGTGCATGGTAGTGACTAGATTATCCATCCTGTGCATGGTAGTGACTAGATTATTCATCCTGTGCATGGTAGTGACTAGATTATTCATCCTGTGCATGGTAGTGACTAGATTATTCATCCTGTGCATGGTAGTGACTAGATTATCCATCCTGTGCATGGTAGTGACTAGATTATCCATCATGTGCATGGTAGTGACTAGATTATTCATCCTGTGCATGGTAGTGACTAGATTATCCATCCTGTGCATGGTAGTGACTAGATTATTCATCCTGTGCATGGTAGTGACTAGATTATTCATCCTGTGCATGGTAGTAACTAGATTATCCATCCTGTGCATGGTAGTGACTAGATTATTCATCTTGTGCATGGTAGTGACTAGATTATTCATCCTGTGCATGGTAGTGACTAGATTATCCATCCTGTGCATGGTAGTGACTAGTTTATTGTGCATCCCACAGAAAGAGGGGGGTTAGAGAGAGGTGACACTGGGTGGGTGGGGTTCTGGCTCAACATGCTCCTGTGGTTTGGTGGGTGGGGGATGGAGGGTAGGGGTAGGGGTGAAGGAGGGGGAGGGACGTCTGCATCCACTACCTTGACTGACCTCCATCCTGTTGACCTCGTGTAGAGGTCGTGTGGCAGGTGGGTGGGGGAATATATTGGGGAGGAGGGTGGTGGGATGGTAGGTGGGTTGTGGGGAGGATGGTAGGTGGGTTGGGGGAGGAGGGTGGTGGGTGAGTGGATGGATGTGGGTGGGAGTGTGATGGAGGGTGGGGATTAGTAGTGTGATGGAGGGTGGGAGAGGGAATTGTGTGATGGAGGGTTGTGGGTGGTAGTGTGATGGAGGGTTGTGGGTGGTAGTGTGATGGAGGGTGGGGGAGGGAGTAGTGTGATTGAGGGTGGGGAGGAGTAGTGTGATGGAGGGTTGTGGGTGGGAGTAGTGTGATGGAGAGTGGGGAGGAGTAGTGTGATGGAAGGTTGTGGGTGGGAGTAGTGTGATGGAGAGTGGGGAGGAGTAGTGTGATGGAGGGTTGTGGGTGGGAGTAGTGTGATGGAGAGTGGGGAGGAGTAGTGTGATGGAGGGTGGGGGAGGGAGTAGTGTGATCTAGGGTGGGGAGGGAGTAATGTGATGGAAGGTGGGGGAGGAGCATAGTAGACCTAACTGGCCTCCTCTTCATCCTCCTAGAACACCAACTCCACCTCGTTGTCCTCCAGCACCAACACCACCCCATCCTCCTCCTCCAACACCAACTCCACCTCATTATCCTCCAACACCAACTCCACCTCATCCTCCTCCAACACTATTTCCACCTCATCCTCCTCCAACACCGTCACCCCATCTTTCCCAACACCATCTCCACCTCATCTTCCTCAACACCATCTCCGCCTCATCCTCCTCCAACACCATCTCCACCACACCTTCCCCATCACCATCTCTACCTCATCTTCCCCCAACACGAACTCCACCTCACCTTCCTTTAACACCATCTCTACCTCATCTTCCTTCAACACCATCTCTACCTCATCTTCCTCCAACACCATCTCCACCTCACCTTCCCCAACACCATCTCCACCTCACCTTCCCCAACACCATCTCCACCTCCCCTTCCCCAACACCATCTCCACCTCACCTTCCCCAACACCATCTCCACCTCCCTTCCCCAACACCATCTCCACCTCACCTTCCCCAACACCATCTCCACCTCACCTTCCCCAACACCATCTCCACCTCACCTTCCCCAACACCATCTCCACCTCCCTTCCCCAACACCATCTCCACCTCACCTTCCCCAACACCATCTCCACCTCACTAGTGCCTCTTACCCTCTGCTCACTACCTGATCCTCCCGTGTGCTGTGGCTCCTACTTTCTTCTTCCTATCATTCACTTAGTTCCCTCCTATCGCTCACCCCACCTCCTATCACCCATCCTTTTTATCATTCACCCTACTTGTCCCTCCCCTTCCCCCCCAGCACCAAACATTATGGAACAGGGACGATTCACTCTGCACGCAGTACCGTAAAATTTCAACCTGGGAATAATTCCAGTAGATTGCAGTGGTGGGCACCGTCCAGTTGGCCTCAAACCTATTCCACTAGAGCACTAGTGCCATTACCTCGTAAACCTATTCAATCGAAGGCTGTGCCAATTGCCTCTAAACTATTACAATTAAGGCCGTGCCTATTGCCTCAAACCTCTACAATGAGCCAGTGCCATGTTATCATGTCAAACCTATTCAATAGAGCACAGTGCCAGTTGCCCTCAGCAAACCATAACATATGGCACAGGAAGTGACCTCGTTAACCTTACAATAGAGGCACAGTGCCAAGTTGACCTCGTGAAACCTATTACAATAGATGAGGCAATCCAAGTTATATGAATTTGCATGAGTGAGGCACAGTGCCAAGTTGGCCTCGTAAACCTATTACAATAGAAGAGGCACAGTGCCAAGTTGACCTCGTAAACCTATTACAATAGAAGAGGCACAGTGCCAAGTTGACCTCGTAAACCTATTACAATAGAAGAGGCACAGTGCCAAGTTGACCTCGTAAACCTATTACAACAGAAGACGCACAGTGCCAAGTTGACCTCGTAAACCTATTACAATAGAAGAGGCACAGTGCCAAGTTGACCTCGTAAACCTATAACAATAGAAGAGGCACAGTGCCAAGTTGACCTCGTTAACCTATTACAATAGAAGAGGCAAAGTGCCAAGTTGACCTCGTAAACCTATTACAATAGATGAGGCACAGTGCCAAGTTTATATGAATGTTGATGATTATGACACAAGTGCAGCAGTTGGGTATGTTTATTGTTGAAAAGTTTCGCCTACACTGTAGACTTCTTCAGTCATATACGGAGGCAGCAGGTTAGTAGCGAAATGTGGACGATGTAATCAGTCCATCATCCTTGGAGAAATAGTATTTGAGGTGGTCAGTCCCTCAGCCTGGAGAAGAGTTCATCTCCATCGTCTGGAACGACATGACGCTGAAACATGAGAATGGAGTCGTAATACCGTCGAAGGTGAGGTGAAGATCTGGAAGACGTTGCAGGGGACTGGATTCACTTGTCTTAATTATCAACTTGTGGGTATTTTGTACCATTTTCAACATAATTGATCTGAAAGCATTACGGTAGATGAGGCACAGTGCCAGACTGACCATTTGAAGCTTCTTAGTATTAAAATGTACTTCCGAACAGGCAGCCAACGTGTCATTACGATTTTTTTATATTTAAAATTGGATACATCGGCAGCGTGCTGGTACACTGTTTTATATAATGGTTACATAGCTGGGTACACTGTTTTATATAATGGTTACATAGCTGGGTACACTGTTTTATATAATGGTTACATAGCTGGGTACACTGTTTTATATAATGGTTACATAGCTGGGTACACTGTTTTATATAATGGTTACATAGCTGGGTACACTGTTTTATATAATGGTTACATAGCTGGAATAAAAACTAGCGTTGGTTCCCTGGTATATTAGGTCACGTGGACACACCTGCTTAAGGCATTCTTGCATTTTCATTTTATCATTGCATTGCTGCTGAAGAAGTGTTGCTCTTGCAATGCGAAAGGCTCCATGAGAAAAGTCATTTTACCTCTCCCTTGTTGATATATATATATAATGTGCCGAATAGGTAAAACTGGTCAATTATCAAGAACTCATTTAAAATTAAGTTCTTTCTAAAATTTTCTCTTATACGTTTAAAGATATATTTTTTTTTCATTTATGTTAATGTAATAAATAATAATTTTGTACCAAGAGAACCTTAGAAAACTTGCCTAACCTTATTATAAAAACATAAGAACATAAGAAAGAACACTGCAGCAGGCCTACTGACCCATGCGAGGCAGGTCCAATTCTCCTACCGGCTTAAGCCAATGTCCCATCCTAGTCAGGTCAGGTCACATTAAGGAGCACGGCATCTGACCTAGTAGCACAAGCTAGTCAGGTCCAACTCACACCCACCCACACCCACTCATGTATTTATCTAACATATTTTTAAAACTACACAACGTTTTATCTTCTATGACGGTACTCGGGAGTTTGTTCCATTCATCCACAACTCTATTACCAAACCAGTGCTTTCCTATATCCTTCCTGACTCTGAATTTTTCCAACTTAAAATCATTGCTGCGAGTCCTGTCTAGGCTAGATAAGAACATAAGAAAGAAGGAACACTGCAGCAGGCCTACTGGCCCATGCGAGGCAAGTCCAAGTCTCCCACCGGCTTAAGCCAATGCCCCGACCCAGCCAGGTCAGGTTACATTCACTTAAGGAAGGAGCACGGCATCTGACCTAGTAGCACAAACTAGTCAGGTACAACTCACACCCACCCGCACCCACTCATATATTTATCTAGCCTATTTTTAAAACTACACAACGTTTTAGCACGTTTTAGCACGCTATTTATACCCCCTTTATTTATTCCTGTTTTCCATTTATACACCTCAATCATATCCCCCCTAATTCTACGCCTTTCTAGAGAGTGCAAATTCAGGGCCCTCAGTCTATCCTCATAGGGAAGATTTCTGATACATGGGATCAACTTTGTCATCCTCCTTTGTACGTTATCCAGTGCATTTATATCCATTCTGTAATATGGCGACCAGAACTGTGCAGTATAATCTAAATGAGACCTAACCAAAGATATATACAGTTGAAGAACAACCTGAGGACTTCTATTATTTATGCTTCTTGATATGAAGCCAAGGATTCTGCTCGCTTTATTGCAAACACTTATGCACTGTTGTCTTGGTCTTAGATTACTGCTAACCAGAACTCCCAAATCCTTTTAGCAATCAGTAATATTAAGATCTACATTATTTAGTTTATATGTGGAATGGTTATTTTCCTGTCCAACGTTTTAGAACTTTGCATTTGTCTATATTAAACTGCATCTGCCACTTCGACCACTGCATCAGTCTATTCAAATCTTCTGGAGTGTTCTAATGTCCTCGTCAGAATGAATTCGTCGGCCTATTTTGGTGTCATCGACAAACTTGCTTATATCGCTATTTATTCCCTCATCTATGTCGTTTATGTAGATTGTGAACAACAAGGGGCCCAAAACTGACCCCTGTGGAACACCGCTCGTGACGCTTCCCCACTCTGATTTCTCCCCATTTATGCAAACTCTCTGCTGCCTATCTGTCAACCATGCCTCTATCCAGGAAAAAATTTCTCCTATTCTGTGTGCCTTAATTTTCCTCAATAGTCTCTGATGTGGGACTCTATCAAAAGCCTTACTGAAGTCCATATACACAATATCATATTCATTACCATAATCTACTTCCTCAAATACCTTAGTGAAAAAAATTAATAAATTCATAAGGCAGGAACGCCCTTTTGTAAAACCGTGCTGAGATTCATTGATCAATTTATGCTTTTCAAGATGGCTACAAATTGCCTCGGCAATTATTGCTTCCATAAATTTTCCCACTATGGAGGCTTATTGGTCTATAGTTCGAAGCTAAGGACCTATCACCTGCTTTGAAAATAGGTATCACATTTGCCATTTTCCACTTATCTGGCACCATGCCAGTTTGTAGTGATATGTTGAAAAGATTTGCCAAATGTTTGCTAAGCTTTTCTTTACATTCCTTTAGAACCCTTGTGTACAGTTCATCAGGGCCTGGGGATTTGTTTGGTTTTAATTTATCTATTTGTCTAAGGACCATGTCACTTGTGAACTTAATCGTTGCTTAGTTTATTATAATCCTGTTCTACATAATTTATTATTTCTGGAATATCGCTAGTATCTTCCTGCATAAAAACTGAGAGGAAGTAAGTGTTAAAAATTCTGCACATTTCCTTATCACTGTCGGTGAGCTACCCGAGTAGCTTTTGAGTGGGCCTATCTTGTCCCTAATTTTACTTCTGTATACCTGAAAGAATCCTTTTGGGTTAGTCTTCGATTTTCTTGCAACTTTAACCTCATAATCTCTTTTTGCTTTTCTTATTCCCTCTTTTATTTCTCTCTTTAACTGAATATATTGATTACTTAACTGCCCCTCTCTTCTTTTGATTCGCCCTATGAGATGTTTTAATCTATTATTTATCCATTTAGGATCATTTTTGTTTGATCTGATTTCCCTATTTGGAACATAAGTTGTCTGAGCAGCTAGAACTATGTTCTGGAAAACGTCATATCGGCAACCATTACCACCTACCTGACCCATAGTCAGGTCATGCCAGTTCAGCCCACCCAGGTAATTTCTCAGTCCTATGAAATCAGCCAGGCGGAAGTCAGGGACAGAAACTTGATTGCCATTATTAGGGTAATTCCATGACATGAAAACTGAGTGATTTGTGATCACTTTCCCCAAGCTCATCATTAACCTCCAGATTATTAATTAGTGATTCCCTGATGGCAAGAACCAAGTCAAGCAGGTTATTTCCTCTAGTTGGTTCTGTCACAAACTGTTTTAAAAAAACAATTCAGAATCGTATCAAGAAAATCGCTTGACTCTAAATTTCCTGTCATATTGCTCCAGTCAATTTGTCTAAAGTTAAAATCTCGCATTAGCGCAACATTTTCGTATGTAGATGCTTTACGAATTTCGTCCCATAGAAGTTTACTGCGCTCCCTATCAAGGTTTGGGGCCTGTAAATCACACCTAGGATTAGTTTTTCACGGCCCTCGAGAAGCTGTATCCACACAGATTCAGTGGCTGACGCTTCTAATTTTATATCTTGTCTAACACAACAAGTCAAATTATCTCTGACATACATCGCTACCCCACCACCCTTACTGTTGACCCTATCAGTGTGGAATAATTTATAGCCTTGTATGTGACATTCAGAAGTCATTTCTCTATCTTTCAGATTGAACCAGGTCTCTCTTATAGCAATATTATCTATGCTTCCTGCACTTGCAGTTAATCTTAGCTCATCTATGTTATTTCTTACACTCCTGCTATTAGTATAGCAAACCTTAAGGGAGCTAGTCTCTCGCTGCTCTCTGCTGTCTCCCATTGTTTGCTGACCAGTTCCATTGTCTTTATTTGTAACTATGATGAATAATGTCTTTTAAACATTTACCGTTTTCAACTCTAGTGCTGCAACCTGACTGTTTCCCACACACACCCATACCTCTATCTTCTATCAGTTTAAAATCCTAGACATGTCAGCAATAGCCCTCTCGATCGAGTTGGCAAGTGCTTCCACCCCTACCCCAGAGAGATGTACCCCATCCCTTGCATACATATCATGTTTGCCATAAAAGTTGTCCCAGTTGTCAATGAATGGGATTGCAAGTTCCTTCCAGTATCTGTCTAGCCAGCAATTTACACCAGTTGCCCTAGATATCCATTCATTGCCCACTTCCCTTCTAGGCAAGATACTATACATAATTGGGACCCCTTCCTTAGACCTAATTAAATCTATATCTGACCTGTACTTATCTAGCAGCTCTTCTCTCCTACCCTTCCCGACATCATTTTCACCAGCACTGATACAGATAATGGGCTGAACCCATTACCTGACATTCTATTATCCAACCTGTTGACTATGTCACCAACACCAGCTCCAGGGAAACACACTCACATTCTTATACCTATTACAGAAAGCATGGTCCATATATCTTACATGTGAGTCACCACTATTAGCAGGGGAGGTAGTACCTTTAACTTCACTGGCCACTGGAGTACACTCATCCTGAAGAACAGAGAAGCGATTTCCTACATTCAAATCTTCTCTCTTAACTTTCCTTATTTTGATGTTCCTTCCATTACTTGGAACCACTCGCCACTTGTAGCAGGTGCTGAACGGCACCTCACTGCTGGGAGCCTTTTCGTCCTCACCACCTTCACCCTCCTCGCAGCGAGTGACAGCACCTCACTGCTGGTAGCCTCATTCCCCTCATCCACTCCAGCCACCTCACACTCACTTCCAAACCCATCGAGGTGAACCTTAAGCCTCCTAATTTCCTCCTGGAGAAGTAGGACCTCCTCCTTCAACACACTACCCTCAAATTTTAAAACACTGCAGAAGCAAGCCATGGCTTTGTAACCCTCCACACTAATCCTCAAGGCAGCTCAGGATCATATATTTTAGAGAAATTTACAATAATTTAATAAACAATGAAATATATTTTTTTTCGTTAGGTTCAGAATTATTTTTGAGAAATTATTGCATACACAAATTTTCGCTTACCTTATTCGGCAAGAAGTGCGTTGCTATTTAAGCCAAAATCGCAAGTTTTACTTATTCGGCACTACTTATATATGTCGTTTCAAATAGGTAAAAATTATTTCATAGGTAAAATTTATTTCATTTAACACATGAAAAAAATATATATCTTTAAACGTATAAGAGAAAATTTTAGAAAGGACTTAATTTTAAATGAGTTCTTGGTAATTGACCAGTTTTACCTATTCGGCACGATATTGATCAATAACAACACTGTGAATAGCCAAGGATTCGAACCCATGCTGCTTTGGCCCGCCTCATGGTGAGCGAACACACATGATGCTCTAACCCACAGGATCACGCAATCCTACAAGAATGACGCAACCAGCCGAGCTAGATGTTTTACCGTCATCCGAGGACATACGATCATAAGATCACAGTAAACTGGTGATATCACAATATGCAAAACAACCACTATAAAAAATAGAGAAATTACAAGAGCTCTCGTGACTACTCACATTATTATATATATATATATATATATATATATATATATATATATATATATATATATATATATATATATATATATATATATATATATATACAGAGCAAATTAAACTGTAACAAAATGGACAAGAGAGATTTTTAGTGGTAGGAAATAGAAAAGTACGGTGCGAGTGTATGAGCACCAGTGGTAGGCAACAAATATTAAGTCCCGTGAAAGGAACATGATCCTCTCCCCAGCAGAGCAACAAAATGTCTATCATCAGTAGTTTCGTGGGGCCAAGTGCAATATTTGCAGCTTTTATGAAGGTCAACGTACAAGACTGACGGCGAAATTTGGACACCTGGATACAGCCTAATTAGATGCGACGAGAAAGGCAACAAGAGGTGTTGGTCTCTGTATTAAAGAGTCGCTAATTTGCTCTTGAGTTGCTTAACACCACGAATGATGTACTCTTAAGTTTTGGTGTTTAAAATTGTAAATCAGAATCTAGTTGTTATGCTTATTGTAAACCACCAGATATAACTTCCCAACAGTTCGAAGACCAATTATTGTAAAACGAGCGCTATCTGACGCCTGATATCCTCTTACATAGTAATTCAAATGCATCTAAAATGGAAGAATGTGGAAAATACTGTAACAGCAGAGAGAAACTCAGGAGTCAGTTTGAATGAACAGTCTCATACCGTTCAACTATTAAGCCTTTCCAATAAATTCGCCTTAAGCTAGCAAATAGCAGAACCGACCGGACTACCCAGTACCTTTCTTATTTATACAAATAATAAGGACCTCGTCCAGGAGGTAACAGTGTCGAAGATAGCAAACTCAGGTCACAATCTACGCCAGGTTCACACCTGCGTACACACCAGTTTGGAACTGCAAACTACGATCAGTCATGAGGGAGATTTCAATAAATTTAACTTTAACAATAACTACGATCATTCATGAGAGAGAATTCAACAAATTTAACTTCAACAATAATAACATCAGTTGGGGCCAAATCACTAGTACCTTACTGAAATATGCTGGGAGGACAATATAAGTAACATGGATGTGAACCAGAGTTGACTGGTACTTGAAGTAGACTCCTGACACATACTACTACCATAATGGAAGGGAATAAGCTAATTAGAGAGAAGTGCTTCCTCTACAGGCGAAGACGATGGATGGTAGAACTCAAACTGAATACGTCATATTGAGTGCACGAGACAGGGACAAAGCCTTTGATATACCTTTGAAGAGTTTCGAGAGTATCTACTCTCTGAGCCCGGCCATGGGCCGGGCTCAGAGAGTGCCACCCACTACCACCCACCATCACCCACTACCACCCACCATCACCCACTACCACCCACCATCACCCACTTCCATCCACCATCACCCACCGTTCACCACTACCACCCACCGTTCACCACTAGCACCCACCATCCACCATCAATGAAATTAAAAGAAATCCTAAATGCTCTATCTTACGAGAAATGGAGGACAAAAACAAGATCAAGCATCAGGCCCCCTAGTTTTAAAAGGCGAAACATATACTGCTAATAAAAAAAACAATGAGCAAGATACTTGAGTAACAATGCGACTCTTGTATTCAGTGAACCATCATTACTAAAAAGCGATGAGCCAGATGAGTTTTATGCGAAGTCTCCCTCAGTCGCTGCTGACATCACCACAGTTTCCAAAGTCACCTTAACTCCACTTTGAAGATATCATTGACAACCTGCATATGCAATCTGCCCCAGGCCCTGGCTCGTGAAACTCCATTTTTATCAAGAATTGCAAGAAACCACTGTCACATGCCTTGCATATTTGTTAGATCCTGGACAGGTATCATTCCACAGTCACTAAAAACCACTGTCATAGCTCCATTTCACACAGGTGACGATAAAGCAGTTACAAAAAGCTGTAGACCAGTTGTGTTAATGTCTCACAGTATAAAAAATATTTGTAATGATCTTAAGCAAGATTCTCGGTCATTTGGAATCACAACCAACCAACGGCTACATGGGTTTAGAGCAAGTCTCTCCTGCCTTTCGCAATTGCAAGACCATTATGACAGTCTTGAATACACTGGAAGACAAGCAAAATTCAGATGTAGTGTACACTGAATTTGCAAAAACCTTCGACAAGTGTAACCATGATGTGATAACGCAAAAAATGTGTGCAAAAAATAGCTGGAAAGGTAGGCAGATGAATATTAAACTTCTTAAAAAGTAGAACCCAGAGAGTATAGTAAATATCGAAATCAGAGACTGTCAGTTTGTAAACCTGTTTCTCGGGCTACTGTACTCGCCCCACTTCTGTTTCTCGTTCTTATATCTGACAAAAACAAGGATGTAAATCATAGCAGTACATCCTTTGCTGATGATACTAGAATGTGTATGAGATTGACATCCATTAAGGACAGGATACTTTCAAGCTGATATAAATCATGTCTTCTAGTTGGCCACATAAATATTGTGTTTAATGAGGACAAATATTAGTTGTTACGCTACAAAAAAAATTAACAGAGAAGTTCAGTGTGCGAGACTTGGAAGTGACAGTGTCAGAGGATCTCCCATTCAATAATCACAACAATGATATTATTGTATCCACAAGGAAAATGATAGGCGGCTGAATAACTAGAACATTCAAAACAAGATACGCTGAATCACTGAAGATTCTCTTCAGATTACTTGTTCTCTCTAAGTTGGAATACTGCTGTATAGTAGCGACCCCCTCCAAGGCAGGAGAAATTACAGAACTGTATAACATTCAGAGAACCTTCACTGCCTGTATCAATACAGTCAACCATCTGAGCTATTGCTTGAAGTCCCTTGAACTGTGTTCTTTGGACCGCAGGTGGTACATCGTAGTCTACACCTGGAAAATTCTGAAGGGATTGATCCAAAATCTGCGCACTTAAATTACGCCATATGAAAGGAAGAGACTTGGCAGACAGTGATTACACTGATAGAGAACTCAGTAAGTGTAAACAGATTTTTTCAGCATGCATAAGGGGCATTACCAACAAACCTTTGGTTGTCTTCAAGAGGAACTTCACATGTTTCTCAAGTCAGTTCCTAACCAGGTAGGTTGTGGCGCATGTATTGGCCTGCGTGCGGCGGGCGCCAGCAGCTTGGTCATCCTGGCCAACAACCAGAAGGCCTGGTCAGCGACCTGTACAAGCGGTGACCAAGGAAATGAATACCTTTGATATACCTTTGAATAATTTCTAGAGTTTTTACACTCCCGGAGCCCGGCCCTGGGCTAGTTTCATCTGGTGCTAGCCTGGTAAACCAGGCTGTTGCTGCTGGCCCACATATCCATCACAGCCTTGTTGATTTAGCACGTGGTGAAGATACTTGTCCAGTTTCCCCTTGAGGACTTATACACTTGTTCCAGCAGTGTTTCTGATATCTGGTATAATGTTGAATAGTCTGGGGTCACGGACGTTGATACAGTGTTCCCTTATTGTGCCCACTGCACCCCTGCTTTTTACTGGGGTTATTTTGAATTTCCTCCAACATTTCTCACTCCATTTGTTATGGCTCTCAAGTACTTTCCAGGTATATATTATCATGTATCTATCTCTCCCTCGCTCCAGTGTGTATATATTTAGGACTTCAGGCATTACCAGTAATTTAAATGCTTTATTGATTCTGTGCGGGCCATAAATGATCTCTGTATCTGTTTTGGCTATTATACCTCTCGTGCCCTGAATAGGGCCATCAACACTGAACAATATTCTAAACGAGAGAGCACAAGTGGTTTGAAGTGTCACCATTGGCACTGTTTCCCTTGTTTTGAAAGATCTCGTTATTCACCCCGTCAAGGGTAACCTTTCAGGACGCATACACACCAGTGATGGGTGGTAGTATTGATGACCAATTCAACACCATCACCACCAACTGCCACCCACTACCACCCACCATCACCCACTACCACCCACCATCACCCACTACCACCCACCATCACCCACTTCCATCCACCATCACCCACCGTTCACCACTACCACCCACCGTTCACCACTAGCACCCACCATCCACCATTACCCACGCTTATCCACCATCACCCACTACCATCCACCATCACCCACCACCGTTCACCACCACCACCCACCGTTCACTACCACCACCCACTACCATCCACCATCACCCACCACCACCCACCGTTCACCACCACCACCCAACCACCACAAACCACCACCCACCGTTCACCACCACCCACCGTTCACCACCACCCACCGTTCACCACCACCACCACCCACCGTTCACCACCACCACGCACCACCACCCACCGTTCACCACCACCACCACCTCCCACCACCACTCACCGTTCATCACCACCACCTCCCACCACCACTCACCGTTCATCACCACCACCTCCCACCACCACCCACCGTTCACCACCACCCACCGTTCACCACCACCCCACCGTTCACCACCACCACCCACCGTTCACCACCACCCCAGGCTGCCATTGCTAGGTAGTGCAGGCGGGGTCAGTGGAATAGCGCGGGGTTAAATATTTTACCTTGGTCTGGCTGTGGCCGCCTTGCCTTGCTGACCCCGCGGGCTTACACCGCCACCGCCCTCACTATCGTCGCCGCCGCCGTCACCACCGCCGCCGCCGTCACCACCGCCGCCGCCGTCACCACCGCCGCCGCCGTCACCACCGCCGCCGCCGCCGCCGTCACCACCGCCGCCGCCGCCGCCGTCACCACCGCCGCCGCTGTTACCACCGCCGACGCCGCCGTCACTCCCATCATCGCCCCGCCACCGTTTCCGCCGCCGCCCCCGCCGCTACCACAGCAAAATACTCTTGCCAAATTCAATTTCCAGAAGTGTTTCCATTGGTGTTAGTAGTGTTTAAGATGATTGTAGTGGTGTTTGTGGTAGTAGTAATGTTTATGATGTTTATGGTAGTGGATATGGTGGTTGTGTTTATGGTGTCGGTAGTGTTTATGGTGGTTGTAGTGTTCATGGTGTTAGTAGTGTATATGGTGGTTGTAGTGTTCATGGTGTTGTTAGTGTTTATGGTGGTTGTAGTGTTTATGGTGGTTGTAGTGTTTATGGTGGTGGTGGTGTTTATGGTGGTGGTGGTGTTTATGGCAGTGGTGGTGGTTATGGTGGTGGCTTATGGTGGTGATGTTTATGGTGGTGGTGTTTATGGTAGTGGTAGTGTTTATGGTGGTGGTGGTGTTATGGTAGTGGTAGTGTTTATGGTGGTGGTGGTGTTTATGGTGGTGGTGGTGTTTATGGCAGTGGTGGTAGTTATGGTGGTGGCTTATGGTGGTGATGTTTATGGTGGTGGTGTTTATGGTAGTGGTAGTGTTTATGGTGGTGGTGGTATTATGGTAGTGGTAGTGTTTATGGTGGTGGTATTGTTTATGGTGGTGGTAGTGTTTATGGTTGTGGTGTTTATGGTGGTGGTGGTGTTTATGGTGGTGGTAGTGTTTATGGTGGTGGTAGTGTTTATGGTGGTGGTGGTGTTTATAGTAGTGGTAGTGTTTATAGTGGTGGTGGTGTTTATGTAGTTGTAGTGTTTATGGTGGTGGTGTTTATTGTAGTGGTAGTGTTTATGGTGGTGGTAGTGTTTATGGTTGTGGTATTTATGGTGGTGGTGGTCTACCTACCTGCCTGGAGTCTACCTGGAGGGCATTCCGGGGATCAACGCCCCCGCGGCCTGGTCCATGACCAAGTCTCCTGGTGGATCAGGGCCTGATCAACGAGGCTGTTACTGCTGGCCGCACGTAGTCCAACGTACGAACCACAGCCCGGCTGATCTGGCACTGACTTTAGGTATCTGTCCAGCTCCCTCTTGAAGACAACCAGGGGTCTATTGGTAATTCCCCTTATGGCTGGTGGGAGGCTGTTGAACAGTCGTGGGCCCCGGACACTTATTGTGTTTTCTCTTAGTGTATCAATGGCGCCCCTACTTTTCACTGGGGGTATGTTGCATCGCCTGCCAAGTCGTAGAGAGTGATTTCTGTGTGCAGATTAGAAACCAGAATCTTCGAGGTGTAGATTATGATATATCTCTCTCGCCTGCGCTCCAGTGAGTACAAGTCAAGTGCTCTCAGGCGTTCCCAGTAGTTAAGGTGTTTGATGTAACTTATATGTACAGTAAAGGTTCTCTGTACATTCTCTAGATCTGCAATTTCACCTGTCTTGAATGGGGATGTTAATGTACAGCAGTATTCCAGCCTAGAGAGAACAAGTGATTTAAAAAGGATCATCATTGGCTTGGCATCTCTTGTCTTGAATGTTCTCATTATCCATCCTATCAGTTTCCTCGCAGATGTGATAGTGGCATTGTTGTGATCCTTGAAGATGGGAAGCGAAATTGGTGGTGGTGGTGGTGTTTATATTGCTGTTTGCGGTGTTGATGCGTAAAGGAAAAGCAGACTTACGGTAATTTTTTGATCTGGTGGAGGGTAGACACACACACACGCGCGCGCGCACACACACACACACACACACACACACACACACACACACACACACACACACACACACACACACACACACACACACAATACACATCACACACACACACATACACACAAATACACATGCACACACACACACACACACACACACACACACACACACACACACAACACACACACACACACACAACACTGGAGGACAGAAGGGGTAGAGGAGACATGATAACGACATACACAATACTGCGGGGAATTGACAAGGTAGATAGTGACAGGATGTTCCAGAGAGGGAACACAGACACAAGGGGACACAACTGGAAGCTGAAGACTCAGATGAATCAAAGGGATGTTAGGAAGCAATTCTTCAGCCATAGAGTAGTTAGGAAGTGGAATAGTCTAGCGAACGATATAGTGGAGGCAGGAACCATACATAGTTTTAAGACAAGGTATGATAAAGCTCATGGAGCAGGGAGAGCAGAGACCCAGTAGAGGACAGCGAAGAGGCGGGGCCAGGAGCTGAGTCTCGACCCTTTCAACCACAATTAGGTGAATTAGGTGAGTACACACATACACACACCCATCCACACACACAACACACACACACACCCACACACCCACCCACCACACACACACACACACACATACAAACACACACACACACACACACACACACATACACACACACACACACACACACACACACACACACAGCCCCGATGGCATGGTGGCTAGCGCTCTTGCTTCACGCACGGAGGGCCGGTTCAATTCGGCGGGCCGAAACATTTCGAAGTGTTTCGTTACACACACACACACACACACACACATACATACAACAGGCCTAGTGTCTAATGGACATGTGCCTAGGACAAAATGGTAACTAACACACACACGCTAGATGAACAAGCTAAACTATAGACAAGATAAACTTCGGATGAACCCATCGTCCAGGGGAAGCGAAACTCCGAGTAAACAAGAGCTGACAGGAAGTTATGAGGCACACAAGAATTATACCAAACGAGGAGAAAACAGAGCGTAGATGGAGCACATAGTTATACACCAGGAAGGTATCCAGATGCAGAGGGAGACAGAAACCGGTAGATGCAGAGCACCAAGACCTAGGAAGAGATGCAGGGGTGAGCACCAGAGCCTGAGAGAGATGCAGGGGTGAGCACCAGAGCCTGGTAGAGATGCAGGGGTGAGCACCAGAGCCTGGTAGAGATGCAGGGGTGAGCACCAGAGCCTGGAAGAGATGCAGGGGTGAGCACCAGAGCCTGGAGAGATGCAGGGGTGAGCACCAGAGCCTGGTAGAGATGCAGGGTGAGCACCAGAGCCTGGTAGAGATGCAGGGGTGAGCACCAGAGCCTGGAAGAGATGCAGGGGTGAGCACCAGAGCCTGGAAGAGATGCAGGGGTGAGCACCAGAGCCTGGTAGAGATGCAGGGGTGAGCACCAGAGCCTGGTAGAGATGCAGGGTAGCACAGAGCCTGGAGAGATGCAGGGTAGCACCAGAGCCTGGTAGAGATGCAGGGTAGCACCAGAGCCTGGTAGAGATGCAGGGGTAGCACCAGAGCCTGGTAGAGATGCAGGGGTGAGCACCAGAGCCTGGTAGAGATGCAGGGTAAGCACCAGAGCCTGGTAGAGATGCAAGGGTAAGCACCAGAGCCTGGTAGAGATGCAGGGGTAAGCACCAGAGCCTGGTAGAGATGCAGGGGTGAGCACCAGAGCCTGGTAGAGATGCAGGGGTAAGCACCAGAGCCTGGTAGAGATGCAAGGGTAAGCACCAGAGCCTGGTAGAGATGCAGGGGTGAGCACCAGAGCCTGGTAGAGATGCAGGGGTGAGCACCAGAGCCTGGTAGAGATGCAGGGGTGAGCACCAGAGCCTGGTAGAGATGCAGGGGTGAGCACCAGAGCCTGGTAGAGATGCAGGGGTGAGCACCAGAGCCTGGTAGAGATGCAGGGGTAAGCACCAGAGTCTGGTAGAGATGCAGGGGTGAGCACCAGAGTCTGGTAGAGATGCAGGGGTGAGCACCAGAGCCTGGTAGAGATGCAGGGGTGAGCACCAGAGCCTGGTAGAGATGCAGGGGTGAGCACCAGAGCCTGGTAGAGATGCAGGGGTGAGCACCAGAGCCTGGTAGAGATGCAGAAAACAGAGGATAGAAGTCACTGGAGGAATTTAAAAATTCATTTTTTACTTTCTTGAGATTGAATCCAGCTGCTTCGGTTGTGAGTTGGTGATTGATATAATGGAGTCAGTGAGATGAGAAAAAAGTTATGAACGAGAAGTGATTACATGTTTGTGAGAAGAGGTTGTGCAACAATACGAAACTGTTATAGTAACGTACTTGTCACTCTCAGAACTGTCACAGCGTTGAAGATGACAGACTGTTATGTACACTGTATGTTAGGTTAATGGACACTCATGGAATTAATGTGACATTTTATTGTGACAACGACTTGAGCAAGCTTCTGGAGAGCGAAACGTTGCCACAATAAAATGTCACATTAGTTGCATCGGTCTCCATTTACCTAACATTCTGTTGGTAATTATACTAGCATTGCCAGTACACTGTAACCTACCAGAGGCAGTATGGGATGCATGCCAGTACACTGTAACCTACCAGAGGCAGTATGTGATGCATGCCAGTACACTGTAACCTACCAGAGGCACTATGTGATGCGTGCCAGTACACTATAACTACCAGAGGCAGTATGTGATGCATGCCAGTACACTATAACCTACCAGAGGCAGTATGTGATGCATGCCAGTACACTGTAACCTACCAGAGGCAGTATGTGATGCATGCCAGTACACTGTAACCTACCAGAGGCAGTATGTGATGCATGCCAGTACACTGTAACCTACCAGAGGCAGTATGTGATGCGTGCCAGTACACTATAACTACCAGAGGCAGTATGTGATGCATGCCAGTACACTATAACCTACCAGAGGCAGTATGTGATGCATGCCAGTACACTGTAACCTACCAGAGGCAGTATGTGATGCGTGCCAGTACACTATAACTACCAGAGGCAGTATGTGATGCATGCCAGTACACTGTAACCTACCAGAGGCAGTATGTGATGCATTGCCAGTACACTGTAACCTACCAGAGGCAGTATGTGATGCATGCCAGTACACTGTAACCTACCAGAGGCAGTATGTGATGCATGCCAGTACACTGTAACCTACCAGAGGCAGTATGTGATGCGTGCCAGTACACTGTAACCTACCAGAGGCAGTATGTGATGCATGCCAGTACACTGTAACCTACCAGAGGCAGTATGTGATGCGTGCCAGTACACTGTAACCTACCAGAGGCAGTATGTGATGCGTGCCAGTACACTGTAAACTACCAGAGGCAGTATGTGATGCATGCCAGTTCACTGTAACCTACCAGAGGCAGTATGTGATGCGTGCCAGTACACTGTAACCTACCAGAGGCACTATGTGATGCATGTCATTACACTGTAACCTACCAGAGGCACTATGGGATGCATGCCAATACACTGTAACCTACCAGAGGCACTATGTGATGCATGTCATTACACTGTAACCTACCAGAGGCACTATGGGATGCATGCCAGTACACTGTAACCTACCAAAGGCACTATGTGATGCATGCCAGTACACTGTAACCTACCAGAGGCAGTATGTGATGCGTGCCAGTACACTGTAACCTACCAGAGGCAGTATGTGATGCGTGCCAGTACACTGTAACCTACCAGAGGCAGTATGTGATGCGTGCCAGTACACTGTAACCTACCAGAGGCAGTATGTGATGCTGTCAGTACACTGTAACCTACCAGAGGCATATGTGATGCGTGTCAGTACACTGTAACCTACCAGAGGCATATGGATGCATGCCAGTACACTGTAACCTACCAAAGGCACTATGTGATGCATGCATACACTGTAACCTACCGAGAGCACTATGGATGCATGCCAGTACACTGTAACCTACTAAAGGCACTATGTGATGCATGCCAGTACACTGTAACCTACGAGATGCACTATGTGATGCATGCCAGTACACTGTAACCTATTAGAGGCACTATGTGATGCATGCCAGTACACTGTAACCTACCCGAGGCAGTATGTGATGCATGCCAGTACACTGTAACCTACCAAAGGCAGTATGTGATGCATGCCAGTACACTGTAACCTACCAGAGGCACTATGGGATGCATGCCAGTACACTGTAACCTACCAGAGGCAGTATGTGATGCATGCCAGTACACTGTAACCTACCAGAGGCACTATGAGATGCATGCCAGTACACTGTAACCTACCAGAGGCACTATGTGATGCATGCCAGTACACTGTAACCTACCAGAGGCACTATATGATGCAACCTACCAGAGGTAAGTATAACGACTAACATACACCGTTCTGATGTAAACATACGGTTATTATACCTAACATATATTAGGGGTATGCTCAGCTGAGTGTGGCCAAACTGTGAGTGGCTGTTTGATCACTGATACAAACTTTAAAAATAACTTTTAACAAGAAACTGTTCACCTTAAATAAATGGTACATGTTGCATTATACAAATTGTAGCAGTTTTTGCACATGTATAATTTTCGTGTTATTTTAATACTAATAGGTGTATGTAGTAGGTTGTTCTGCGGAGCATGTGATTTGCGGTGGAGCGCTGTCACGATACCCAACCTTGAATTTCTACTCTTGTTATTTAAGAGCATAAGAAAGGTGGCACACTGCAGCAGGCCTACTGGGCCATACTGGACTTATTTCATATAGATGACTAGAGAATGTTCAAGTAAGCTGGAAACTCTGAAATAACATTACTTCATCGAATTTTATAATTACACCCAAATTTATTATTTAAATGAGTATTAATATATATATATATATATATATATATATATATATATATATATATTTAATTTCATTGAAATGTTATTTTGTTATTCATACCCAGAATAACGTAGGCCTTCAACACCATAATGATAATATAGACCACAATGATTGTTTTTAAGATGGAAGGAAAACTGACTAATATTGACAGTAAGAACAAAAAGTTAGGTAAAAAGTACAAGTAATGAGACATTTTATTGTTGACACAATAAAACGTCGTATTAGTTGCACTTGTGTCCTTTTACCCGACACATTGACGGTAATTGTACCAACATTATTACAAGGACAGTGGGAAGGTACATGGGTGTACCTGAATGGTACTGTGCTCTTCACTAACTCCAAGGCTGAGGGACTGATTACCTCATCTTTTGTATATAGTTCTTCTGTCTTCCATTTATGTCCTTGAATTTGTATTGATGAAGCCACTGGATGGCGAAACGTCTACAATAAAGGTACCCAGATGTTGCGCATGTGTCATATTTTTCAAATACAGGGGTGATTTTGATAAGGAGGTGCCAGTAGGCCTGCTGCAGTGTTCCTCCATTCTTATGTTCTCTACTACTTCTTCATCCTCTCTCTCTCCCGTCCCTCTCCCTCTCGCCTATATATATTGGCTCACTTATTCACTCTTGTCAACTATTGGTTATAATCATGACCATAATTTTTAAAGGGGTTGACCGGTAAGCCAGCGGAAGGCCTCGGTCAGATGACTAAGACCCTCGTCAGGAAACACTTGTCCTGTTTCCTGACAAACCTACCTAACCTAATCTCGTATGTCAGTGTGACTTGTGAAGAGTCCAAATCGGATCGAAACGCCGTCATATGCTTTTCTGTCTGTGTTTGATATATATATATATATATATATATATATATATATATATATATATATATATATATATATATATATATCATGTGCGAGAGCAAGTGTATCAAGGAAGTATTGACCAAGGAAAGAAGGGTAGTGTTAAACTGTCTGTTTTCTGAACCATTTATTGACAAGGTTGGTGTTGCCAGAGGACAGGAGTGAAGGCCTGGCCACCAGGAGTGAAGGCCTGGCCACCAGGAGTGAAGGCCTGGCACCAGGAGTGAAGGCCTGGCCACCAGGAGTGAAGGCCTGGCCACCAGGAGTGAAGGCCTGGCCACCAGGAGTGAAGGCCTGGCCACCAGGAGTGAAGGCCTGGCCACAAGAAGTGATGAAATAAGAAGCTGATAAACTAATTGATTATTACATCAAGAACAGTTATGTTCAAAATGGTATCAAATACCGACAACTTGAAGATTAAGACACATGTGCAACAGTTGGGTATCTTTATGAAACGTTTCGCCCCACAGCAGGCTTCTTCAGTCAAATACAGGAGAAGGTGTGGTAGTGAAATGAAGGTAATCAGTCCATCAACCAGTCCCTCAGCCTGGAGAAGAGTTCAGCTCTTTAAGAACAGTGGGAGCTGATGTGGGGTCTCCCTCGATCTTGAGAGAGAGAGAGAGAGAGAGAGAGAGAGAGAGAGAGAGAGAGAGAGAGAGAGAGAGAATAAACATGAACAAAGAATTTAGAGGTGCAACGATGTTGAGTAGAACATTTTGAAACAACGGCTAAGAGTATTAAACAAAGGCTAAGAGAGCTGAGGAAACAAGCATAGAGATTGTTAAGAAACAAAGACAAAGGAAGCGTAATAAAGACAAGAAGCACAAGCAACAAAGAACATAAAATAATTAACAAAGAGAGAGAGAGAGAGAGAGAGAGAGGAGGAGGAAACTTAAGAAAAGATAGAATAAGAAACTGTGTAAACAATAAAAGACAAAGGGAGTGTAAGAAACAAAGACAAAGAGAGTGTAAAAACAAGAGGAGACAAGAGAGGGGAGGTAAATAATTCAGATTATCAACCTTGTTTGGCCGCTGCATTCAGTAACACTAACAGCAAGAGTAACAGTTCTGTTGTGGTGAGTAACAGTTCTGTTGTGGTGAGTAACAGTTCTGTTGTGGTGAGTAACAGTTCTGTTGTGGTGAGTAACAGTTCTGTTGTGGTGAGTAACAGTTCTGTTGTGGTGAGTAACAGTTCTGTTGTGGTGAGTAACAGTTCTGTTGTGGTGAACAACAGTTCTGTTGTGGTGACAGTTCTGCTGTGGTGAGTAACAGTTCTGTTGTGGTGAGTAACAGTTCTGTTGTGGTGAACAACAGTTCTGTTGTGGTGAACAACAGTTCTGCTGTGGTGAGTAATATTACTGATGTGAGTAATACTACTGATGTGACGAGTAATATTACTGATGTAATGAATAATATTACTGATGGAGTGAGTAATATGATTGACGTGAGTAATGTTACTGATGTAGTGAGTAATATTACTGATGAGACGAGTAATATTACTGATGCTATTGCTACAATTCCTTGTAGTGAGTAATACTACGAGAGGAAGTTACAAATTGTTCATCAGGACTGACGTGGGTGTTTGGCCCTCCCCTCCCCCTCCCCCTCCCCTCCTCCTCCTCCTCCTCCTGCAGAGATCGTCACTTTGAGATGAATCTCGGGCGACTGAGGCTGCAGACACACGATAAACATAGCCACCTGGTCGAAGCTCGTGCTCTTGTCCTCCACTCAGTATGTGTAGTGGCGTGCACGTGACTGTGCAACACATTTCAACAGTTTTATCTGCTGGTAGCAGTTGCAGTACTCGTGGATCACGAATGTTGATACAGTGTACCGTTGTACCCGCGGCATCCCCTGGCTTGTCACCGGCTCTATTTTCCACTTTCTCCCATAACTCTCACTCCATACTGTAGTATGCAAAACAGCCACGGGGGGAGTCGAATGATTGTTCTAGGCCTTTCGTGTTGCAATCAACACATCATCAGGAGCTTGCAGTGTTGTAGAAATGAGTAGGAAGTCCAGGTAGATGTGTTCAATGGGAACGACTCTAGCTAGAGTAGATTTGGGACTAGACACTCGACTATCTTCCACGAATATATTAAGTATATCTTCGCCCTAAATAGAGTACAATGAGGCATTCCCAGTAGTTTCTATGCTTCATTGGGTTTAGCGCTTCTCTTTGATTATAATAATAATAATAATAATAATATGCTTCATTGACTCTTTAAGGGCAGTAAACGATCTCTATACCTTTACCAACTCTGATATCTCTCCTGCCTTGAACGGAGCGGTCATCACCGAGCAATATTCTGAATGAGAGAGAGCACAAGTGATCTGGATGGTGTTTTGAAAGTTTTCACGTGTCCTGTCATTTTTCTGACCACCGCAGCATATACCTCATTGTGTTCTCTGAATCACTGCTCATCTGACTTTATATCCAAGTGTTTTCCATATTTCTTTCGTTCTGCGAGGTGCGCCACCTTTTGCATACTTCCTTTTTTTTCCATATCTGGACAGGTGAAATTTATCACTATTAAACATCGTGTTATTTTCCTCTGGAGAACTTTTTTTTTAATATCCGGTGTAGTTTTTCCTTGTCTTATACCAATGCGATTTTCATGCTTATTTTGGCATTGATCCTAAAAGATGATACGAAACTGTGTTGAATGTATTTGTCTTGAGGTACTGAACGTTTTGCAGGGCTAATGTTGTTATGTTTTGTGTTGTTGACTAGTACTCTGTCTTCTAGTCTTTAAAAATTCAATCTCCATTTCCCTACTTTTCCTATTGTCTCTGTACAGCTCATGTTATGAGCTGTCACTCCATGATCACAGTCATCACACACCTCAGAGCTGTCACTCCATGATCACAGTCATCACACACCTCAGAGCTGTCACTCCATGATCACAGTCATCACACACCTCAGAGCTGTCACTCCATGATCACAGTCATCACACACCTCAGAGCTGTCACTCCATGATCACAGTCATCACACACCTCAGAGCTGTCACTCCATGATCACAGTCATCACACACCTCAGAGCTGTCACTCCATGATCACAGTCATCACACACCTCAGAGCTGTCACTCCATGATCACAGTCATCACACACCTCAGAGCTGTCACTCCATGATCACAGTCATCACACACCTCAGAGCTGTCACTCCATGATCACAGTCATCACACACCTCAGCCAAGTACACCACATATCTTAGATTTGCTTTTCATCGGTAACCTGTGTAGTAGGTTAGGTTTGTCTGGAAACAGGACAAGTGTTTCCTGACGTGGGTCTTAGTGGTACTGGTGTTAGTGCTACTTGTGTTAGTGCTACTTGTGTTAGTGGTACTGGTGTTAGTGCTACTGGTGTTAGTGGTACTGGTGTTAGTGCCACTGGTGTTAGTGCTACTGGTGTTAGTGCTACTGGTGTTAGTACTACTGGTGTTAGTGCTACTGGTGTTAGTACTACTGGTGTTAGTACTACTGGTGTTAGTGATACTAGTATTAATGCTACTGGTGTTAGTGGTACTGGTCTTTGGGGCACTGGTGTTATTGCTACTTGTGTTAGTGCTACTGGTGTTAGTGCTACTGGTATTAGTACTACTGGTGTTAGTGCTACTGGTGTTAGTGGTACTGGTGCTAGTACTACTGGTGTTAGTGCTACTGGTATTAGTACTACTGGTGTTAGTGCTACTGGTGTTAGTGCTACTGGTGTTAGTGCTACTGGTGCTAGTACTACTGGTGTTAGTGCTACTGGTGCTATTACTACTGGTGTTAGTGCTACCGGTGCTAGTACTACTAGTGTTAGTGCTACTGGTGCTAGTACTACTGGTGTTAGTGCTACTGGTGCTAGTACTACTGGTGTTAGTGCTACTGGTGTTAGTACTACTGGTGTTAGTGCTACTGGTGTTAGTACTACTGGTGTTAGTGATACTAGTATTAATGCTACTGGTGTTAGTGGTACTGGTCTTTGGGGCACTGGTGTTATTGCTACTGGTGTTAGTGCTACTGGTGTTAGTGCTACTGGTGTTATTGCTACTGGTGTTAGTGCTACTGATGTTATTGCTACTGGTGTTAGTGCTACTGGAGTTAGTGCTACTGGTATTAGTGCTACTGGAGTTAGTGCTACTGGTATTAGTGCTACTGGTGCTAGTACTACTGGTGTTAGTGCAACGTGCTAGTACTACTGGTGTTATTGCTACTGGTGTTAATGCTACTGGAGTTAGTGCTACTGGTATTATTGCTACTGGAGTTAGTGCTACTGGTATTAGTGCTACTGGAGTTAGTGCTACTGGAGTTAGTGCTGCTGGTATTAGTGCTACTGGTATTAGTGCTACTGGTATTAGTGCTACTGGTATTAGTACTACTGGTGTTAGTGCTACTGGTGTTAGTGCTACTGGTGCTAGTACTACTGGTGTTAGTGCTACTGGTGCTAGTACTACTTGTGTTAGTGCTACTGGAGTTAGTGCTACTGGTATTAGTGCTACTGGAATTAGTGCTACTGGTATTAGTACTACTGGTGTTAGTGATACTGGTGTTAGTGGTACTGGTGCTAGTACTACTGGTGTTAGTGCTACTGGTATTAGTACTACTGGTGTTAGTGCTACTGGTGCTAGTACTACTGGTGTTAGTGCTACTGGTGCTAGTACTGCTGGTGTTAGTGCTACCGGTGCTAGTACTACTGGTGTTAGTGCTACTGGAGTTAGTGCTACTGGTATTAGTGCTACTGGAATTAGTGCTACTGGTATTAGTACTACTGGTGTTAGTACTACTGGTGTTAGTGGTACTGGTGCTAGTACTACTGGTGTTAGTGCTACTGGTATTAGTACTACTGGTGTTAGTGCTACTGGTGTTAGTGCTACTGGTGTTAGTGCTACTGGTGCTAGTACTACTGGTGTTAGTGCTACTGGTGCTAGTACTACTGGTGTTAGTACTTCTGGTGCTAGTACTACTGGTGTTAGTGCTACTGGTGCTATTACTACTGGTGTTAGTGCTACTGGTGCTAGTACTACTGGTGCTAGTACTACTGGTGCTAGTACTACTGGTGCTAGTACTACTGGTGTTATTGCTACTGGTGTTAGTGCTACTGGTGTTAGTACTACTGGTGCTAGTACTACTGGTGCTAGTACTACTGGTGTTAGTGCTACTGGTGTTAGTACTACTGGTGCTAGTGCTACTGGTACTAGTACTACTGGTGTTAGTGCTACTGGTATTAGTGCTACTGGTATTAGTGCTACTGGTATTAGTGCTACTGGTGTTAGTGCTACTGGTGTTAGTACTACTGGTGTTAGTACTACTGGTGCTAGTGCTACTTGTACTAGTACTACTGGTGTTAGTGCTACTGGTGTTAGTGCTATTGGTATTAGTGCTACTGGTGTTAGTGATACTGGTGTTAGTGCTACTTGTGTTAGTGCTACTGGTGTTAGAACTACTGGTGTTAGTGCTACTGGTGCTAGTACTACTGGAGTTAGTGTTATTGGTATTAATGCTACTGGTGTTAGTGCTACTGGTGTTAGTGCTACTGGTGTTAGTACTACTGGTGCTAGTACTACTGGTGCTAGTACTACTGGTGTTAGTGCTACTGGTGTTAGTACTACTGGTGCTAGTGCTACTGGTACTAGTACTACTGGTGTTAGTGCTACTGGTATTAGTGCTACTGGTATTAGTGCTACTGGTGTTAGTACTACTGGTGTTAGTACTACTGGTGCTAGTGCTACTTGTACTAGTACTACTGGTGTTAGTGCTACTGGTGTTAGTGCTATTGGTATTAGTGCTACTGGTGTTAGTGATACTGGTGTTAGTGCTACTTGTGTTAGTGCTACTGGTGTTAGAACTACTGGTGTTAGTGCTACTGGTGCTAGTACTACTGGAGTTAGTGTTATTGGTATTAGTGCTACTGGTGTTAGTGCTACTGGTGCTAGTACTACTGGTGTTAGTACTACTGGTGTGCAGTGTTTTGCCAAAGCTCTACTAGCTCTTCCGTGCAGAGAAGCTGTGTAAAGGAAAGTGAAATACTTTAAACTGGAAATATGGTTGTCTCTTATACCTTCCTCTCGTTCCTCATCCATCTCATCCTTCCTTATTATCTCCCTACCACTCTAATCCCCTTTCCCCCCCTCCCCCTCTCTCATTTCCAAACAATTCCCTTTCGTTTTCATTATGGCGGATGATTATGTTTGCGGATTGAAAACTCTTATGCAGGGTTGAATACTTACAGAATGGCGTGAGAGATTGATGATGGAATATCTCGATAATATATGCCAGGTAATACAAGCAGTGAACATGATCACCGACCTGGAAAATGAGCCCGTTATCCAGCTTAAGTTACATGCGCAAATGTTGGCGGTGTTATATTCACACGGGTATTAATCACATAATGACCAGTCAGTTAAGTGGCTAGTCATCCACTGGCTAAGTGTCACACACACACTGTAAACAAAGGGTCACTGTATGTCTGCTCGCTCTCAGACGTAATATCTGAATACCTGAAGAGAGTTCCAGGGGTCAACGCCCCCGCGGCCCGGTCTGTGACCAGGCCTCATGTTGGATCAGAGCCTGATCAACCAAGTTGTTACTGCTGGCCGCACGCAGTCCAACGTACGAACCACAGCCTGGCTGGTCAGGTACCGACTTTAGGTGCCTGTCCAGTGCCTGCTTGAAGACAGCCAGGGGTTTGTTGGTAATCCCCCTGATGTATGCTGGGAGGCAGTTGAACAGTCTTGGGCCCCTGACACTTATTGTGTTGTTTCTCAACGTGCTAGTGGCACCCCTGCTTTTCATTGGGGGGATGTTACATCGCCTGCCGAGTCTTTTGCTTTCGTGTGCAAGTTTCGTACTAATCCCTCGAGAATTTTCCAAGTGTATATAATAATGTATCTCTCCCGCCTGCGTTCTAGGGAGTACAGGTTTAGGAACTTCAAGCGTTCCCAGTAATTGAGGTGGTTTATCGCAGTTATGCGTGCGGTGAAGGTTCTCTGCACATTTTCTAGGTCAGCAATTTCACCTGCCTTGAAAGGTGCAGTTAGTGTGCAGCAATATTCCAGCCTAGATAGAACAAGCGACCTGAAAAGTGTCAACATGGGCTTGGCATCCCTGGTTTTGAAGGTTCTCTTTACCCATCCTGTCATTTTTCAAGCAGATGCGATTGCTACAGTGTTATGGTCCTTGAAGGTGAGATCCTCTGACATGATCACTCCCAGGTCTTTGACATTAGTTTTTCGCTCTATTGTGTGGTTGGAATTTGTTTTGTACTCCGATGAGATTTTAATTTCCTCGCGTTTTACATATCTGAGTAATTGAAATTTCTCATCATTGAACTTCATATTGTTTTCTGCAGCCCATTTAAAGATTTGGTTTATGTCTGCTTGGAGTCTTGCAGTGTCTGCAACGGTGGACACTGTCATGCAGATTCGGGTGTCATCTGCAAAATAAGACACTGCACTGTGGCTTATATCCCTGTCGGTTTAAGTATATTTCGGTATGTGCACGCGCATACATAGTATACACGTAGTTTTAAAGCTTATTTGGGTTGGGCCAGGAGGCTGACTGCATTGCTTCTCCATATGTTGTTATATAATAGCGGTACTGTGGTGAGGCTAAGATTGACCAGTGTTTTTGAGATCAAGAGTAAACCTTACTTATGTGATGGTGTTATTAAGAATAAACCTTACTTGTGTGATGGTGTTATTAAGAATAAACCTGACTTGTACATTCTTGGCAGTATATCCTAGCATTATACTGCCATGAAGGTGTTCTTGGCAGTATATCCTAGCATTATACAGTCACGAAGGCGTTCTTAGCAGTATATCCTAGCATTATACAGTCACGAAGGTGTTCTTAGCAGTATATCCTAGCATTATACAGTCACGAAGGTGTTCTTAGCAGTATATCCTAGCATTATACTGTCATGAAGGTGTTCTTGGCAGTATATCCTAGCATTATACTGCCATGAAGGTGTTCTTGGCAGTATATCCTAGCATTATACTGCCATGAAGGCGTTCTTGGCAGTATATCCTAAAATTATACTGTCATGAAGGTGTTCTTGGCAGTATATCCTAGCATTATACAGTCACGAAGGTGTTCTTGGCAGTATATCCTAGCATTATACAGTCACGAAGGCGTTCTTAGCAGTATATCCTAGCATTATACAGTCACGAAGGTGTTCTTAGCAGTATATCCTAGCATTATACTGTCATGAAGGTGTTCTTGGCAGTATATCCTAGCATTATACTGCCATGAAGGTGTTCTTGGCAGTATATCCTAGCATTATACTGCCATGAAGGCGTTCTTGGCAGTATATCCTAAAATTATACTGTCATGAAGGTGTTCTTGGCAGTATATCCTAGCATTATACTGCCATGAAGGTGTTCTTGGCAGTATATCCTAGCATTATACAGTCACGAAGGTGTTCTTGGCAGTATATCCTAGCATTATACTGTCATGAAGGTGTTCTTGGCAGTATATCTTAGCATTATACAGTCATGAAGGTGTTCTTGGCAGTATATCCTAGCATTATACTGCCATGAAGGCGTTCTTGGCAGTATATCCTAGCATTATACAGTCACGAAGGCGTTCTTGGCAGTATATCCTAGCATTATACTGCCATGAAGGTGTTCTTGGCAGTATATCCTAGCATTATACTGTCATGAAGGTGTTCTTGGCAGTATATCCTAGCATTATACAGTCATGAAGGTGTTCTTGGCAGTATATCCTAGCATTATACAGTCATAAAGGTGTTCTTGGCAGTATATCCTAGCATTATACTGTCATGAAGGTGTTCTTGGCAGTATATCCTAGCATTATACTGTCATGAAGGTGTTTTTGGCAGTATATCCTAGCATTATACTGCCATGAAGGCGTTCTTGGCAGTATATCCTAGCATTATACTGCCATGAAGGTGTTCTTGGCAGTATATCCTAGCATTATACTGTCATGAAGGTGTTTTTGGCAGTATATCCTAGCATTATACTGCCATGAAGGCGTTCTTGGCAGTATATCCTAGCATTATACAGTCATGAAGGCGTTCTTGGCAGTATATCCTAGCATTATACTGCCATGAAGGCGTTCTTGGCAGTATATCCTAGCATTATACTGCCATGAAGGTGTTCTTGGCAGTATATCCTAGCATTATACTGTCATGAAGGTGTTCTTGGCAGTATATCCTAGCATTATACTGTCATGAAGGTGTTTTTGGCAGTATATCCTAGCATTATACTGTCATGAAGGTGTTTTTGGCAGTATATCCTAGCATTATACTGCCATGAAGGTGTTCTTGGCAGTATATCCTAGCATTATACTGTCATGAAGGTGTTCAATTCTCCAGCACCAAAAATGACCGTCAGCACAATGTTTTTCTTTTTATTTCCCAATAATCTTCACAGACAGATGTACCTTTTCTCATAATTTTTTTTTTTTTTTTACAAAAATTATTAGCAGGTATGATTCTTAGGTTTCAAGAGCAGGTCTGATTCTTAGGTTTCAAGAGCTGGTCTGATTCTTAGGTTTCAAGAGCAGGTCTGATTCTTAGGTTTCAAGAGCTGGTCTGATTCTTAGGTTTCAAGAGCTGGTATGATTCTTAGGTTTCAAGAGCTAGGTCTGATTCTTAGGTTTCAAGAGCGGTATGATTCTTAGGTTTCAAAGAGTGGTCATGATTCTTATAGTTTCAAGAGCAGGTATGATTCTTAAGTTTCAAGAGCAGGTATGATTCTTAGGTTTCAAGAGCAGGTATGATTCTTAGGTTTCAAGAGCAGGTATGATTCATAGGTTTCAAGAGCAGGTATGATTCTTAGGTTTCAAGAGCAGGTATGATTCTTAGGTTTCAAGAGCAGGTATGATTCTTAGGTTTCAAGAGCAGGTCTGATTCTTAGGTTTCAAGAGCAGGTATGATTCTTAGGTTTCAAGAGCAGGTATTATTCATAGGTTTCAAGAGCAGGTATGATTCTTAGGTTTTCAAGAGCAGGTATTATTCATAGGTTTCAAGAGCAGGTATGATTCTTAGGTTTCAAGAGCAGGTATAATTCTTAGGTTTCAAGAGCAGGTATGATTCTTAAGGTTCAAGAGCAGGTATGATTCTTAAGGTTCAAGAGCAGGTATGATTCTTAAGGTTCAAGAGCTGGTATGATTCTTAAGGTTCAAGAGCAGGTATGATTCTTAAGGTTCAAGAGCTGGTATGATTCTTAAGGTTCAAGAGCTGGTATGATTATTAAGGTTCAAGAGCTGGTATGATTATTAAGGTTCAAGAGCTGGTATGATTCTTAAGGTTCAAGAGCAGGTATGATTCTTAAGGTTCAAGAGCAGGTATGATTTTAAGGTTCAAGAGCAGGTATGATTCTTAAGGTTCAAGAGCGGTATGATTCTTAAGGTTCAAGAGCTGGTATGATTCTTAAGGTTCAAGAGCTGGTATGATTATTAAGGTTCAAGAGCTGGTATGATTATTAAGGTTCAAGAGCAGGTATGATTCTTAAGGTTCAAGAGCAGGTATGATTCTTAAGGTTCAAGAGCAGGTATGATTCTTAAGGTTCAAGAGCTGGTATGATTCTTAAGGTTCAAGAGCTGGTATGATTATTAAGGTTCAAGAGCTGGTATGATTATTAAGGTTCAAGAGCTGGTATGATTCTTAAGGTTCAAGAGCAGGTATGATTCTTAAGGTTCAAGAGCTGGTATGATTATTTAGGTTCAAGAGCTGGTATGATTATTAAGGTTCAAGAGCAGGTATGATTCTTTAGGTTCAAGAGCTGGTATGATTCTTAAGGTTCAAGAGCTGGTATGATCGGGCGTTAGAGGTCAGGAATCAGTATAGCCAGCCAGGCAATAGATGTTACGAGGCAGGAGCTGTGAATAGACCCCTGCAAACACAACTAGGCAAGAACACACACACACCTGTGTCACTGACGTGTATAGTATGCAAAGTCATGGAGAAGATCATCAGGAGGAGAGTGGTGGAGCACCTAGAAAGACACACGCTTATAAACGACAACCAGCACGGTTTCAGGGAAGGAAAATCCTGTGTCACAAACCTACTGGAGTTTTATGACAAGGTAACAGAAGTAAGACACGAGAGAGAGGGGTGGATAGACTGCATTTTCTTGGACTGCAAGAAGGCGTTTGACACATTTCCTCACAAGAGGTTAATGCAAAAGCTAGAGGATCAGGCACACGTAACAGGAAAGGCACTGCAATGGATCAGAGAATATCTGACAGGGAGGCAACAACGAGTCATGGTACGTGACGAGGTGTCAGAGTGGGCACCTGTGACGAGTGGGGTTCCACAAGGGTTAGTCCTGGGACCGGTACTGTTTTTGGTATATGTGAATGACATAACGGAAGGGATAGACTCAGAAGTGTCCCTGTTTACAGATAATGTGAAGTTAATGAGAAGAATTAAATCAGTTGAGGATCAGGCAGGACAACAAAGAGACCTGGACAGGCTACAAGCCTGGTCCAGTAACTGGCTCCTTGAATTTAACCCTGCCAAATGTAAAGTCATGAAGATCGGGGAAGGGCAAAGAAGACCGCAGACAGAGTATAGTCTAGGTGGCCAAAGACTGCAAACCTCACTCAAGGAAAAAGATCTTGGGGTGAGCATAATACCGAGCACATCTCCTGAGGCACACATCAATCAGATAACTGCTGCAGCATACGGACGGCTGGCAAACCTAAGAATAGCGTTCCAATACCTCACTAAGGAATCGTTCAAGACTCTGTACACATATACGTCAGGCCCATACTGGAGTATGCAGCATCAGTTTGGAACCCACATCTGGTCAAGCACGTCAAGAAACTAGAGAAAGTGCAAAGGTTTGCAACAAGACTAGTCCCAGAGCTAAGGGGATTGTCTTACGAAGAAAGGTTAAGGGAAATCATCCTGACGACACTAGAGGACAGGAGGGTTAGGGGAGACATGATAACGACATATAAATTACTGCGAGGAGTAGATAAGGTGGACAGAGACAAGATGTTCCAGAGAGGGGACACAGAAACAAGGGGTCACAATTGGAAGTTGAAGACTCCTATGAGTCAAAGAGATGTTAGGAAGTTTTCTTCAGTCATAGAGTTGTCAGGAAGTGGAATAGCCTAGAAAGTGACGTAGTGGAGGCAGGAACCATACATAGTTTTAAGACGAGGTTAGATAAAGCTCATGGAGCAGGGAGAGAGAGGACCTAGTAGCAATCAGTGAAGAGGCGGGGCCAGGAGCTATGACGACCCCTGCAACCACGAATAGGTGAGTACACACACACACATACACACACACATACATACACACACACATACACACACACATACACACACACATACACACACACATACACACACACATACATACACACACACATACACACACACACATACACATACACACACACACATACACATACACACACATACACACATACACACACACATACACACACACACATACACACACACACATACACACATACACACACACACACACACCAGTTAACAAAACCCAACGCACTGTTATATTTATGTGATTAATTAGTCTAGTGAATATGCATGAAGAAATATATCATGTTGGTTATCGTGTGTTATTGCTCTTGCAAGACCTATAACACTAAGAGGTTGTTTTCTTGTTTGTTCCTTGCAGGTATGTGTTGAGTAGCAGGTGTAGCGTGCCCTGTGTTAAGTAGCAGGTATGTGTTGAGTAGCATGTGTAGCGTGCCCTGTGTTAAGTAGCAGGTATGTGTTAGTAGCAGTGTAGCGTGCCCTGTGTTAAGTAGCAGTAGCTGCCTGTGTTAAGTAGCATGTAAGCATGCCCATGTGTTAGTAGCAGGTGTAGCGTGTGTGTTAAGAGCATGTAGCTGCCTGTGTTAAGTAGCAGGTAGGTGCTTAAGTAGCAGTGTAGCTGGTAGTGCCCTGTGTTAAGTAGCAGGTATGTGTTTAGTAGCAGGTGTAGCGTGCCCTGTGTTAAGTAGCAGTGTACTGCCCTGTGTTAAGTAGCATGTGTAGCGTGCCCTGTGTTAAGTAGCAGGTGTAGCTGCCCGTGTTAAGTAGCAGGTGTAGCGTGCCCTGTGTTAAGTAGCAGGTGTAGCGTGCCCTGTGTTAAGTAGCAGGTGTAGCGTGCCCTGTGTTAAGTAGCAGGTAGCTGCCCTGTGTTAGAGCATGTACTGCCTGTGTTAAGTACAGTGTAGCGTGCCCTGTGTTAAGTAGCAGGTGACTGCCTGTGTTCAGTAGCAGGTGTAGCGTGCCCTGTGTTAAGTAGCAGGTGTAGCATGCCCTGTGTTAAGTAGCAGGTGTAGCGTGCCCTGTGTTAAGTAGCAGGTGTAGCATGCCCTGTGTTAAGTAGCAGGTGTAGCGTGCCCTGTGTTAAGTAGCAGGTGTAGCGTGCCCTGTGTTAAGTAGCAGGTGTAGCATGCCCTGTGTTAAGTAGCAGGTGTAGCGTGCCCTGTGTTAAGTAGCAGGTGTAGCGTGCCCTGTGTTAGTAGCAGTGTAGCTGCCCTGTGTTAAGTAGCATGACGTGCTAGAGAGCATACCGTGCCCTGTGTTAAGCTACAGTGTAGAGCAGTGACCCTGTGTTAAGTAGCAGAGTTAGTGTAGCGTGCCCTTGTAGTAGCACGTGTAGCTGCCCTGTGTTAAGTAGCAGGTGTACGCATCCTGTGTTAAGACAATGTGATAGCAGTGCTACACTGGTACATGACCCGCACTCCGTGCTAGCGACGCCCTGACAATGACTCCCGCACTCCGTGCTAACGCAATGACCCGCACTCCGTGCTAGACGCCAATGACCGCATACCGTGCTAGACGCTGACCCTGACTACGTGCTAGCACGCAAATGACTCGCACTACCGTGCTGACGCACAATGACCCGCACTACCGTGCTAGCGCATGACCGCCTAGTGCTAGACGCACAATGACCGCACTACCGTGCTAGACGCACAATGACCCTTGCTACGTGCACTCCGTGCTAGACGCACAATGACCGTCCGTGCTAGCACATGACCGTGCCTAGTGTAACGCACTGACCGATCGTGCAAGCACATGACCGCACTACCGTGCTAACGCACAATGACCCGCACTACCGTGCTAACGCACAATGACCCCGCACTACCGTGCTAACGCACAATGACCCCGCACTACCGTGCTAACGCACAATGACCCCGCACTACCGTGCTAACGCACAATGACTCCGCACTACCGTGCTAACGCACAATGACCCGCACTACCGTGCTACACGCACAATGACCCCTGCACTACCGTGCTAACGCACAATGACCCCGCACTACCGTGCTAACGCACTGCACCGTGCTAGACAATGACCCCGCACTACCGTGCTAGACGCACAATGACGCATACCGTGCTAACGCACAATGACCCGCACTACCGTGCTACACGCACAATGACCCCCGCACTACCGTGCTACACGCACAATGACTCCCGCACTACCGTGCTAGACGCACAATGACCCCCGCACTACCGTGCTACACGCACAATGACCCCCGCACTACCGTGCTACACGCACAATGACCCCCGCACTACCGTGCTACACGCACAATGACCCCCGCACTACCGTGCTACACGCACAATGACCCCCGCACTACCGTGCTACACGCACAATGACCCCCGCACTACCGTGCTACACGCACAATGACTCCCGCACTACCGTGCTACACGCACAATGACCCCCGCACTACCGTGCTAGACGCACAATGACCCCGCACTACCGTGCTACACGCACAATGACCCCGCACTACCGTGCTCACGCACAATGACCCCGCACTACCGTGCTAGACGCACAATGACCCCGCACTACCGTGCTAGACGCACAATGACCCGCACTACCGTGCTACACGCACAATGACCCCCGCACTACCGTGCTACACGCACAATGACCCCCGCACTACCGTGCTACACGCACAATGACCCCCGCACTACCGTGCTAGACGCACAATGACCCCGCACTACCGTGCTAGACGCACAATGACCCCCGCACTACCGTGCTAGACGCACAATGACCCCCGCACTACCGTGCTACACGCACAATGACCCCCGCACTACCGTGCTACACGCACAATGACCCCCGCACTACCGTGCTAGACGCACAATGAAGGGAAATGGGATCAAAGTATAGAAGTGGGAAAGAGGCATAATAATAAAGGATATATAATATATTAAGAATATGTAACCAGGAAAGAACCCTAAATAATGTATAAATTTAGAATGGATGAATGGATAAAAATTGCTAAGGAAAATCATTGAGGCTAATATAGCCTGGCTAGCTTTAAAAAAAAACATGGACAACAAATATATGGTAGTGATGTGTAACAACGTGACAGTAAACAACAGGTGATATCACAATATGCAAAAGAACTACTATAAAAGAAAATAGTGAACTTCCAAGCGATTTCGTGATTTCTCACATTGTCAAGGACCTATTATGTGTTTTTAAGTTCATGTTTATGTCTCTTGTGTTAAAGATGTTTACTAGTATCATTTGCCTTGTTAATATGCAGTCATTTTCCTGCTGAGTTATCCATCATAGTCTTACACAGATAACTCCAGAATGAAACTTTAAGATGACGTTTTGAACCGACTTGTTTCGGTCAAGGTATTGTGATCGTTTCTTCTCTATAGTCTTAATTTGTCTGAGAGTGGACACAACGGCGCCCTCTCTTGTTTATTCTATGGCTTTCTTTGCTACGTCATTAACAGTTTATTTCCAGAGTTACGTCCACATGTGAGGGTAGCCATACATGTGAGGGTAGCCATACATGTGAGGGTAGCCATACATGTGAGGGTAGCCATACATGTGAGGGTAGCCATACATGTGAGGGTAGCCACACATATGAGGGTAGCCACACATGTGAGGGTAGCCATACATGTGAGGGTAGCCATACATGTGAGGGTAGCCATACATGTGAGGGTAGCCATACATGTGAGGGTAGCCATACATGTGAGGGTAGCCACACACATGAGGGTAGCCATACACATGATGGTAGCCATACACATGAGGGTAGCCACACACATGAGGGTAGCCATACATGTGAGGGTAGCCACACAGCATGAGGGTAGCCACACATATGAGGGTAGCCATACATGTGAGGGTAGCCATACATGTGAGGGTAGCCATACATGTGAGGGTAGCCATACATGTGAGGGTAGCCACACATGTGAGGGTAGCCACACATGTGAGGGTAGCCATACATGTGAGGGTAGCCATACATGTGAGGGTAGCCATACATGTGAGGGTAGCCACACATGTGAGGGTAGTAACACATGTGAGTGTAGCCACACATGTGAGGGTAGCCATACATGTGAGGGTAGCCATACATGTGAGGGTAGCCATACATGTGAGGTTAGCCATACATGTGAGGGTAGCCATACATGTGAGGGTAGCCATACATGTGAGGGTAGCCATACATGTGAGGGTAGCCATACATGTGAGGGTAGCCACACACATGAGGGTAGCCATACATGTGAGGGTAGCCATACATGTGAGGGTAGCCATACATATGAGGGTAGCCACACATATGAGGGTAGCCACACATATGAGGGTAGCCACACATCTGAGGGTAGCCACAAATATGAGGGTAGGTTACACACATGAGGGTAGCCACACACATGAGGGTAGCCACATACATGAGGGTAGCCACACATATGAGGGTAGCCACACATATGAGGGTAGCCACACACATGAGGGTAGCCACACACATGAGGGTAGCCACACACATGAGGGTAGCCACACACATGAGGGTAGCCACACATATGAGGGTAGCCACACATATGAGGGTAGCCACACATGTGAGGGTAGCCACACATGTGAGGGTAGCCATACATGTGAGGGTAGCCATACATGTGAGGGTAGCCATACATATGAGGGTAGCCACACATATGAGGGTAGCCACACATATGAGGGTAGCCACACACATGAGGGTAGCCACACACATGAGGGTAGCCACACACATGAGGGTAGCCACACACATGAGGGTAGCCACACACATGAGGGTAGCCACACACATGAGGGTAGCCACACACATGAGGGTAGCCACACACATGAGGGTAGCCACATACATGAGGGTAGCCACACACATGAGGGTAGCCACATAAACTTCCACGTTTATCATCTTTACAAATAAGATCCTTTATATTTGAGGTGTTGTGATGACTGTGTCTTCAGGTGTGTACACATGTGCAGCTCTCGCGCCGTCACTTGAAAACTGAAGCAGCTTTCTTATTATTAACTACGTATTTTCCACGGCCCCGGTGGCCTGGTGGCTAAAGCTCTCGCTTCACACACGGTGGGCCCGGGTTCGATTCCCGGCGGGGTAGAAACATTACGACGTGTTTCCTTACACCTATTGTCATGCTCACCTAGCAGCAAATAGGTGCCTGGGTGTTAGTCGACTGGTGTGGGTCGAATCCTGTGATACAAGATTGAGGACCCCCATGGAAATAGGACAGACAGTCCTCGATGACGCACTGACTTTCTTGGGTTATCCTGGGTGGCTAACCCTCTGGGATTAAAAATCAGACGAAATCTTATTAACCAACTAAAACTGTACTGAGGAGACATCAGATAAAGAAGAATCTTGTGTTACCCATGTCAGTGCATTCTCTGATACCCAGCCTCTCTCTCTCTCTCTCTCTCTCTCTCTCTCTCTCTCTCTCTCTCTCTCTCTCTCTCTCTCTCTCTTCTCTCTCTCTCTCTCTCTTCTCTCTCTCTCTCTCTCTCTCTCTCTCTCTCTCTCTCTCTCTCTCTCTCTCTCTCTCTCTCTCTCTCTCTCTCTCTCTCTGTGGCCTAAAATAGAGCCATCGGCTTCTTCCCCTCCTCCAAGTGTTGCTCCGCCAGGGTGCCTGAACCACTCACTGGACAGGTGTCAGGGGTGCCTCTTGCAAGCCTTCATACCCACTTGTTGTCCCAGTCATCATACTGTATTGAACGGGTCATCTGATGACTGAGGACTCATGTCAATTTTTTTCCCCCCTGGCAAGTTAAGAGCTTAGCATCTGGTGCACTCAATCTTAGTCCCACGCACCTACTCACCCATGGGCTAGTTGTTGCTGAGTTACGTGTTGCTGGCTACCTGCTGACGTGTTGCTGGCTACCTGCTGATGTGTTGCTGGCTACCTGCTGATGTGTTGCGTGTTGCTGACTACCTGCTGATGTGTTGCGTGTTGCTGGCTACCTGCTGATGTGCTGCGTGTTGCTGGCTACCTGCTGACGTGTTGCTGGCTACCTGCTGATGTGTTGCTGGCTACCTGCTGATGTGTTGCGTGTTGCTGACTACCTGCTGATGTGCTGCGTGTTGCTGGCTACCTGCTGATGTGTTGCGTGTTGCTGGCTACCTGCTGATGTGTTGCGTGTTGCTGGCTACCTGCTGATGTGTTACGTGTTGCTGGCTACCTGCTGATGTGTTACGTGTTGCTGGCTACCTGCTGATGTGTTACGTGTTGCTGGCTACCTGCTGATGTGTTGCGTGTTGCTGGCTACCTGCTGATGTGTTGCGTGTTGCTGACTACCTGCTGATGTGCTGCGTGTTGATGGCTACCTGCTGATGTGTTGCGTGTTGCTGGCTACCTGCTGATGTGTTACGTGTTGCTGACTACCTGCTGATGTGTTGCGTGTTGCTGGCTACCTGCTGATGTGCTGCGTGTTGCTGGCTACCCGCTGATGTGTTGCGTGTTGCTGATTACCCGCTGATGTGTTACGTGTTGCTGGCTACCTGCTGATGTGCTGCGTGTTGCTGGCTACCCGCTGATGTGTTACGTGTTGCTGATTACCCGCTGATGTGTTGCGTGTTGCTGGCTACCTGCTGATGTGCTGCGTGTTGCTGGCTACCCGCTGATGTGTTACGTGTTGCTGATTACCCGCTGATGTGTTACGTGTTGCTGGCTACCTGCTGATGTGTTACGTGTTGCTGGCTACCTGCTGATGTGTTACGTGTTGATGGCTACCTGCTGATGTGTTACGTGTTGCTGGCTACCTGCTGATGTGTTACGTGTTGCTGGCTACCTGCTGATGTGTTACGTGTTGCTGGCTACCTGCTGATGTGTTACGTGTTGCTGGCTACCTGCTGTTGTGTTACATGTAATAATAATAATCTTGATGAATTAGACACATGCACAACAGCTGGGTATCTTTAGTTGTAGACGTTTCGCTATCAGTGGCTTTATCAATTCATATTCAAAGATACAATGGAAAAACTGTAGAACTATATACAAAAGATGGGGTAATCAGTCCGTCAGCCTTGGAGTCAGTGAAGAGTACCTGTATATATATATATATATATATATATATATATATATATATATATATATATATATATATATATATATATATATATATATATATTAGTATATGCCTACCAATTCGCAAACGGTATATATACACTTAAGAGTTCATCATTTCTTGTATTTGATATTAAAGCATCCTTGACCGGTACTGTACATACAACGTTAATGACCTTACATAGTCGATAGGCTTTAAACCTGATAAACCAACCAACCAAGGAAGGAGAAACAGGTGCGTGCCTCGAACCCTTGTCGGGGCTCGAACCCTTGTCGGGGCTCGAACCTGTCGGGGCTCGAACCCTTGTCGGGGCTCGAACCCTTGTCGGGGCTCGAACCCTTGTCGGGGCTCGAACCCTTGTCGGGGCTCGAACCCTTGTCGGGGCTCGAACCCTTGTCGGGGCTCGAACCCTTGTCGGGGCTCGAACCCTTGTCGGGGCTCGAACCCTTGTCGGGGCTCGAACCGTTACACCACAAGGGCAACCTATCATCATATATATAGCCAGGTAATTCTCAGAGCAGCAACTCCTCACACACACACACACACACACACACACACACACACACACACACAACACACACATACACACACACACACACACACACACACATACACACATCACACACATAAACACACACACACACACACACACACACACACACACACACATACACACACACACACACACATACACACACACACACACACATACACACACACACACACACACACATACACACACACACACATACACACACACACACACACACATACACACACACACACACACACATACACACACACACACACACAACACACACACACACACACACACACACACACACTCTCTGGGGTTTTTTTCTGCCTCATAGCACGTGAGGTGGGGCTATGTAGGGCTGCGGAGATATGGCTTGATATCGGGGTGTGCGGGTGCATGAACCCTTGTAGGTTCCTCAGAGATGTGCTGTGTAGTCTTGGTGTCGTGTTGCTAGGTATTGCTGGGGTTGGTGCTGGGAAGTCCTAGGAAGGGTTGGTGCTGGGAAGTCCTAGGAGGGTTGGTGCTGGGAAGTCCTAGGAGGGTTGGTGCTGGGAAGTCCTAGGAGGGTTGGTGCTGGGAAGTCCTAGGAGGGGTGGTGCTGGGAAGTCCTAGGAGGGGTGGTGCTGGGAAGTCCTAGGAGGGGTGGTGCTGGGAAGTCCTAGGAGGGGTGGTGCTGGGAAGTCCTAGGAGGGGTGGTGCTGGGAAGTGTTGTTGTAGAGGTCTGTGCAAAGCTCAGACCTCTACAACAACAATTGTCCTCAAATATTTATTAAGTTATACCATGACTTAAGGAAAGATCTTAGACTTCACCTTAAGACACAGACGAAGTAAATGCGATAGTAATTATGGACAAGGTGGATTATAGTGGAAAAATGAACATGTTATTAGACGACGGAGAAACTTAGGTGCCTCCTAACAGCGCCATGAGGATATCGTCAAGCATCGTGCACAATGGGTTCTCACACACACAATCACCACTACGCACACCACCACCTATGTCACTGTGTTGGCCCCCCCGGCCATGAGGTGTGATGGAGAGTTGTGTGCGGCGCATAATTCGCCTTGATCTTGATGCTCGCATGCTAACTACGGTTAAGTGTGGCCTGGCGCACTCACTTGCCTCTATTACGCACCAACTTATTCCATTTGTGCTGCTTGCTGCCTCAGGGGAAACCTTCCTTGTTTACCCTCGCAGCTCTCACTGCCTGGCTAGACTCAACCAGGAGGCAGGGAGACACACACACACACACACCCTAGTGTCTAATCGACATGTGCCTAGGACAAAATGGTAACTAACTAACACACACACACACGGGACCAGGAGCTGAGTCTCGACCCCTGCAACCACAATTAGGTGAGTACACACACACGATGTTAGGAAGAATTTCTTCATCCATAGAGTAGTCAGGAAGTGCAATAGTCTAGCAAACGATGTAGTGGAGTCAGGAACCATACATAGCTTTAAGACGAGGTATGATAAAGCTCATGGAGCAGGGAGAGAAAGACCCAGTAGCGGACAGTGAAGAGGCGGGGCCAGGAGCTGAGTCTCGACCCCTGCAACCACAATTAGGTGAGTACACACATACACACACACACACACACACACACACACACACACACACACACACACCTACCTACTCAGTCTTAGGGTTTGATTCTTGTCCAGGAAGAGTTCTCAGAAAGCAGTGTTGTGGCTGTTACCCTGTCATATTCCATCACTGGATGGGTCACCCTGTCATATTCGAATACACTGGATGCGCCACCCTGTCATATTCCATCACACTGGATGGGTCACCATGTCATATTCCATCACACTGGATGGGTCACCCTGTCATATTCCATCACACTGGATGCGCCACCCTGTCATATTCCATCACTGGATGGGTCACCCTGTCATATTCCAATACACTGGATGGGTCACCCTGTCATATTCCATCACACTAGATGTTTCACCATGTCATATTCCATCACACTGGATGGGTCACCCTTTCATATTCCATCACACTGGATGGGTCACCCTGTCATATTCCATCACACTGGACGGGTTACCTGTCATATTCCATTCACACTGGATGGGTTACCCTTCATATTCCATCACACTGGACGGGTTACCCTGTCATATTCCAATACACTGGATGGGTCACCCTGTCATATTCCATCACACTTGATGTGTCACCATGTCATATTCCATCACACTGGATGGGTCACCCTGTCATATTCCATCACATTGAATGGGTCACCCTGTCATATTCCATCACACTGGATGGGTCACCCTGTCATATTCCATCACTGGATGGGTCACCCTGTCATATTCTATCACACTGGATGGGTCACCCTGTCATATTCCATCACACTGGATGGGTTACCCTGTCATATTCCATCACACTGGATGGGTCACCCTGTCATATTCCATCACTGGATGGGTACCCTGTCATATTCCATCACACTGGATGGGTCACCCTGTCATATTCCATCACCTGGATGGGTCACCCTTCATATTCCATCACACTGGATGGGTCACCCTGTCATATTCCATCACACTGGATGGGTCACCCTTTCATATTCCATCACACTGGATGGGTCACCCTTCATATTCCATCACACTGGAGGGTTACCCTGTCATATTCCATCACACTGGATGGGTTACCCTGTCATATTCCATCACACTGGACGGGTCTACCCTGTCATATTCCATTACACTGGATGGGTTACCCTTCATATTCCATCACACTGGATGGGTCACTCCTGTCATATTCCATCACACTGGATGGGTCACCCTTTCATATTCCATCACACTGGATGGGTCACCCTGTCATATTCCATCACACTGGATGGGTCACCCTGTCATATTCCATCACACTGGATGGGTTACCCTCTCATATTCCATCACACTGGACGGGTTACCCTGTCATATTCCATTACACTGGATGGGTTACCCTGTCATATTCCATCACACTGGATGGGTCACCCTGTCATATTCCATCACACTGGATGGGTCACCCTGTCATATTCCATCACACTGGATGGGTCACCCTGTCATATTCCATCACACTGGATGGGTCACCCTGTCATATTCCATCACACTGGATGGGTACCCTGTCATATTCCATCACCTGGATGGGTCACCCTGTCATATTCCATCACACGGGATAGGTCACCCTGTCATATTCCATCAGTGGATGGGTCACCCTGTCATATTCCATCACACTGGATAGGTCACCCTGTCATATTCCATCACACTGGATGGGTCACCCTGTCATATTCCATCACACTGGATGGGTTACCCTGTCATATTCCATCACACTGGATGGGTCACCCTGTCATATTCCATCACACTGGATGGGTCACCCTGTCATATTCCATCAGTGGATGGGTCACCCTGTCATATTCCATCACACTGGATAGGTCACCCTGTCATATTCCATCACACTGGATGGGTCACCCTGTCATATTCCATCACACTGGATGGGTCACCCTGTCATATTCCATCAGTGGATGGGTCACCCTGTCATATTCCATCACACTGGATGGGTACCCTGTCATATTCCATCACTGGATGGGTCACCTGTCATATTCCATCACTGGATGGGTCCCTGTCATATTCCATCACATTTGTATTTGCTTGGTGTAGGCCGCTGCCTAGGTGTAGGCCGCTGCCTAGGTGTAGGCCGCTGCCTAGGTGTAGGCCGCTGCCTAGGTGTTAAACTTGAGCGAGTGCGACACTCTGCGCTGCGCTCCAGCCTGCGGCACTAACATTGAAAGATTACAACGGTAACAAATGTACTAGAAGAGGAATTGGTGATAACTACAGTGTAACAAATGTACTAGAAAGAGAGAGAGAGAGAGAGAGAGAGATATATATATATATATATATATATATATATATATATATATATATATATATATATATATATATATATATATATATATATATATATATATATATATATATATATATTATTGAAGCACGAAGTATACTAACTGAATTGACTGAGGCAGAAGTCAAAGTTACTAAATTATGAGATAAATAACCAGCTGAGTTATGACACAGAAGACAAAATATATGAATTACGGCACGGAAGACAAGCTGAATAAATTGCGAGGCAGAAGACAAACTCGTTAAGGTATGAGACGATAGGCAGGAAATATTTTGAGACAAGTGAGTTAAGCTCAGTGTGTTTACTAAGTGACTGCGACTCTTGTTGTTATTCCCTCATAGTGTGTGTCGTCTCTCCTACACCAACTCCTCTCTCCTCCTCCTTACCATGATCATCGTTCACTTCCTCTTATTATTTCTGTTCCGTTCTTCTTCCTCGTGTTCTTTGAACCGCCAGCAGCAACAGCCTGGTTGACCAGCGAAGCACCACACAAGCCTGGTCCTCGGCCGGGCTGCTGCACTAGGAAAAACTCTCGAAACCCCTCAAAGGTATGAAGGTATATAGTCTTCCACTTACCTCTGCCTTTTTTAATTACTTTTTCTCCTCATCATCATCATCCTCTTCCTAGTGGCCTTTCTGTTGCTCTTCTTCCACCTGACCTCCTTCATTCTCTGTCCTTCCCTTAATTCACGATTCCTTTGAATTCTCTATTTCACTTTCTCCCTTTCCTCTTCGTTTCATCATCTCCACCTCCTGCACCTCCTGCCCTTTCTCTGTGCCTTCTGCTTCTACTCTTGCTTCTGCCCTTCCTCCTGCCTTTTTTCTGTCATGTTCCTGGTGCCTCTGTTCTTGTTCCTCCTGTTCCTGGTTCCTCTGTTCTTGTACCTCCTGTTCCTGGTTCCTCTGTTCTTGTTCTTCCTGTTCCTGGTTCCTTTGCTCTGGTTCCTCCCGTTTCTGGTTCCTCTATTTTTGTTCCTCCTGTTCCTGGATCCTCTGTTCTTTTTCTTCCTGTTCCTGGTTCCTTTGTTCTTGTTCTTCCTGTTCCTGGATCCTTTGCTCTTGTTCCTGGTTCCTCTGTTCTTGTTCCTCCTGTTCCTTGCGCTTCTTTTCATGCCCTTCCACTTGTCCTTGGTGCCCCCACTCTCGCCCTTCCACTTGTCCTTGGTGCCCCCACTCTTGCCCTTCCACTTGTCCTTGGTGCCCCACTCTGCCCTTCCACTTGTCCTTTGGTGCCCCCACTCTGCCCTTCCACTTGTCCTTGGTGCCCCCACTCTTGCCCTTCCACTTGTCCTTGGTGCCCCCACTCTTGCCCTTCCACTTGTCCTTGGTGCCCCCACTCTTGCCCTTCCACTTGTCCTTGGTGCCCCCACTCTTGCCCTTCCACTTGTCCTTGGTGCCCCCACTCTTGCCCTTCCACTTGTCCTTGGTGCCCCCACTCTTGCCCTTCCACTTGTCCTTGGTGCCCCTAATCTTGCCCTTCCACTTGTCCTTGGTGCCCCCACTCTTGCCCTTCCACTTGTCCTTGGTGCCCCCACTCTTGCCCTTCCACTTGTCCTTGGTGCCCCCACTCTTGCCCTTCCACTTGTCCTTGGTGCCCCCACTCTTGCCCTTCCACTTGTCCTTGGTGCCCCTAATCTTGCCCTTCCACCTGCCCTTCGCCCACGGTAGGAGGTGAAGATACAATGACATTACCTAAGACTTGTTTTTTTCATGCACAGGTTTGGTGAGTCTTTCACAAGTGATGTTATGGCTTTGCTAAGCTTCTCTTGCCCTGTAATATTGCTCAATAGCAAGCGTGTTTTATCTGCGGGAGCTGCGGGAGGCTGCATCTCAAGCCCTGGGGGCTGATGGCCGCGTGATGGCGATTGATGGGGCGGCTGGGGGTTGTGATGGTGGGGTTGGTGTGAGGTTCAAGGGTTGGGATTAATGGTGGGGTTGGTGTGAGGTTCAAGGGTTGGGATTAATGTTGGGGTTGGTGTGAGGTTCAAGGGTTGGGATTAATGGTAGGGTTGGTGTGAGGTTCAAGGGTTGGGATTAATGGTAGGGTTGGTGTGAGGTTCAAGGGATGGGATTAATGGTGGGGTTGGTGTGAAGTTCATGGATTGGGATTAATGATGGGGTTGGTGTGAGGTTCAAGGGTTGGAATAATGATGGTGGGGACTAGTACTGATAGCTCTGGTGATGGTGGGGACTAGTACTGATAGCTCTGGTGATGGTGGGAACAAGTACTGATATCTCTGATGAGGGTGGGGACTAGTACTGATAGCTCTGGTGCTCGTGGGGACTAGTACTGATAGCTCTGGTGCTGGTGGGGACTAGTACTGATAGCTCTGGTGATGGTGGGGACTAGTACTGATAGCTCTGGTGCTGGTGGGGACTTGTACTGATATCTCTGGTGATGGTGGGGACTAGTACTGATAGTTCTGGTGATGGTGGGGACTAGTACTGATAGTTCTGGTGATGGTGAGGACTAGTACTGATAGCTCTGGTGCTGGTGGGGACTAGTACTGATAGCTCTGGTGATGGTGGGGATTAGTACTGATATCTATGGTGATGGTGGGAACTAGTACTGATATCTCTGGTGAGGGTGGGGACTAGTACTGATAGCTCTGGTGCTTGTGCGGACTAGTACTGATAGCTCTGGTGCTGGTGGGGACTAGTACTGATATCTCTGGTGCTGGTGGGGACTAATACTGATAGCTCTGGTGATGGTGGGAACAAGTACTGATATCTCTGGTGAGGGTGGGGACTAGTACTGATAGCTCTGGTGCTGGTGGGGACTAGTACTGATAGCTCTGGTGCTGGTGGGGACTAGTACTGATAGCTCTGGTGATGGTGGGGACTAGTACTGATAGCTCTGGTGCTGGTGAGGACTAGTACTGATAGCTCTGGTGCTGGTGGGACTAGTACTGATAGCTCTGGTGATGGTGGGGACTAGTACTGATAGCTCTGGTGCTGGTGAGGACTAGTACTGATAGCTCTGGTGCTGGTGGAGACTAGTACTGATAGCTCTGGTGATGGTGGGGACTAGTACTGATAGCTCTGGTGCTGGTGGAGGACTAGTACTGATAGCTCTGGTGCTGGTGGGGACTAGTACTGATAGCTCTGGTGATGGTGGGGACTAGTACTGATAGCTCTGGTGCTGGTGAGGACTAGTACTGATAGCTCTGGTGATGGTGGGGACTAGTACTGATAGCTCTGGTGCTGGTGAGGACTAGTACTGATAGCTCTTGTGCTGGTGGGGACTAGTACTGATAGCTCTGGTGATGGTGGGGACTAGTACTGATAGCCTGTGCTGGTGGGACTAGTACTGATAGCTCTGGTGATGGTGGGGACTAGTACTGATAGCTCTGGTGACTGGTGAGGACTAGTACTGATAGCTCTGGTGATGGTGGGACAGTACTGATAGCTCTGGTGAGGTGGGACTAGTACTGATAGCTCTGGTGCTGGTGAGGACTAGTACTGATAGCTCTGGTGCTGGTGGGGACTAGTACTGTTTAGCTCTGGTGATGGTGGGACTAGTACTGATAGCTCTGGTGCTGGTGAGGAACTAGTACTGATAGCTCTGGTGATGGTGGGAACTAGTACTGATAGCTCTGGTGAGGTGGACTAGTACTGATAGCTCTGGTGTGGTGGGGACTAGTACTGATAGCTCTGGTGCTGGTGGGGACTAGTACTGATAGCTCTGGTGCTGGTGGGGACTAGTACTGATAGCTCTGGTGATGGTGGGGACTATACTGATATCTGGTGCTGGTGAGGACTAGTACTGATAGCTCTGGTGTGGTGGGACAGTACTGATACTCTGGTGTGGTGGGGATAGTACTGATAGCTCTGGTGCTGGGGGGACTATACTGATAGCTCTGGTGTGGTGGGGATAGTACTGATAGCTTGGTGATGGTGGGACTAGTACTGATAGCTCTGGTGTGGTGGGACTAGTACTGTAGGCTAGGTGCTGGTGGGACTGTACTGATAGTCTGGTGATGGTGGGGACTATCTGTAGCTCTGGGTGGTGGGACTGTACTGATAGCCTGGTGCTGGTGGGGACTAGTACTGATAGCTCTGGTGATGGTGGGGACTAGTACTAGTTCTGGTGCTGATGGGACTAGTACTGATAGTCTGGTGATGGTGGGGACTAGTAGATAGCCTGGGCTTGGTTACTGATAGCTCTTGTGTGGTGGGGACTAGTACTGATAGCTCTGGTGATGGTGGGGACTAGATGATAGTCTGGTGTGGTGAGGACTAGTACTGATAGCTCTGGTGATGGTGGACTAGTACTGATAGTCTGGTGTGGTGGGATAGTACTGTACTGGTGTGGTGAGACTAGTACTGATAGCTTGGTGTGGTGAGGACAGTACTGATAGCTCGGGTGGTGGGACTAGTACATGTTGGTGGGAGACTATGTCTTGGATGGTGGACTAGTACTGAGTCGGTGTGATGGACAGTTGCTGTGATGTGGAAGTAGTGAACTAGCGTGCTGGTGAGTCGATAGTCGCTGGTGGGGACTAGTACTGATAGCTCTGGTGTGGTGGGGACTAGTACTGATAGCTCTGGTGATGGTGGGGACTAGTTATAGCTCTGGTGATGGTGGGACTAGTACGATAGCTCTGGTGATGGGGACTAGTACTATAGCTCTGGTGATGGTGGGGACTATACTGATAGCTCTGGTGCTGGTGGGACTAGTACTGATGCTCTGGTGCTGGTGGGGACTAGTACTGATAGCTCTGGTGCTGGTGAGGACTAGTAGCTGATAGCTCTGGTGCTGATAGGCGACGATAGATCTGTATGGTGGGGCTTAGTACTGTCACGCTCTGGTGCTGGTGAGGCGCACGCTTCTAGTAGCTGACTAGCGACGCTCTGGTAGCTGCTGGGCGAGCTTCTTAGTAGCTGCTAGGGACGCTTCTAGTAGCCTGCTGTGAGGACTGTCTTCTCTGAGTAGCTGCTGAGGCGACGCTCTGGTAGCTGCTGAGGACTAGTACTGATGCTTCTGGTAGTGGCTGCTAGGCGAAGCTTCTGGTGCTGGCTGGCAGCGAGCTTCTGAGTAGCTGCTAGGCGACGCTTCTTAGTGCTGCTAGGCGACTAGACTGTATAGCTCGCTGGTGAGGCTAGTACTGTAGCTCTTGACTGGTGAGCTTCTAGTAGCTCTGGACGCTGGTAGGACTAGTACTGATGCTCTGGTGCTGCTAGGCGACGCTTCCTAGTAGCTGTAGGCGCGACTAGTACTGATAGCTCTGGTGCTGATGAGGACTAGCTGATAGCTCTGGGCGCGCTATTAGTAGATGCTGGTGATCGTTAAGTATGATGCTCTGGCGATGGTACTAGTACTGATAGTTTCTGGTGCTGGTGAGGACGCTTCTTGGTAGCTGCTAGTACGATAGCTCTGGTGATGGTGGGGCCCTTCTGATAGCTCTGGTGCGGTGAGGACTGTACTGATAGCTCTAGTGATGTGGGGACTTCTGATAGCTTGGTGATGGTGGGGCGACTATGCTCTGGTAGCTGGTGGGGACTGCTACTGATTGCTCTGGTGATGATGAGGACTAGTACTGATAGCTCTGGTGCTGGTGAGGACTAGTGCTGATAGCTCTGGTGCTGTAAATTAAGAAGGGAGGGGAAGGTCTTCTTAGTTTGTTTCAACGCTGCTAGGCGACGCTTCCTAGTAGCTGCTAGGCGACGCTTCTTAGTAGCTGCTAGGCGACGCTTCTAGTAGCTGCCAGGCGACGCTTCTTAGTAACTGCTAGGCGACGCTTCTTAGTAGCTGCTAGGCGACGCTTCATAGCTGCTAGGCGACGCTTCTTAGTAGCTGCCAGGCGATGCTTCTTAGTAGCTGCTAGGCGACGCTTCTTAGTAGCTGCCAGGCGACGCTTCTTAGTAGCTGCTAGGCGACGCTTCTTAGTAGCTGCTAGGCGACGCTTCTTAGTAGCTGCTAGGCGACGCTTCTTAGTAGCTGCTAGGCGACGCTTCTTAGTAGCTGCCAGGCGACGCTTCTTAGTAGCTGCCAGGCGACGCTTCTTAGTAGCTGCCAGGCGACGCTTCCTAGTAGCTGCTAGGCGACGCTTCTTAGTAGCTGCTAGGCGACGCTTCTTAGTAGCTGCTAGGCGACGCTTCTTAGTAGCTGCTAGGCGACGCTTCTTAGTAGCTGCTAGGCGACGCTTCTTAGTAGCTGCCAGGCGACGCTTCTTAGTAGCTGCTAGTCGACGCTTCTTAGTAGCTGCTAGGCGACGCTTCTTAGTAGCTGCTAGGCGACGCTTCTTAGTAGCTGCTAGGCGACGCTTCTTAGTAGCTGCTAGGCGAAGGTTCTTAGTAGCTGCTAGGCGACGCTTCTTAGTAGCTGCTAGGCGACGCTTCTTAGTAGCTGCTAGGCGACGCTTCTTAGTAGCTGCTAGTCGACGCTTCTTAGTAGCTGCTAGGCGAAGTTTCTTAGTAGCTGCTAGTCGACGCTTCTTAGTAGCTGCTAGGCGACGCTTCCTAGTAACTGCTAGGCGACGCTTCCTAGTAGCTGCTAGGCGACGCTTCCTAGTAGCTGCTAGGCGACGCTTCCTAGTAGCTGCTAGGCGACGCTTCCTAGTAGCTGCTAGGCGACGCTTCTTAGTAGCTGCTAGGCGACGCTACCTAGTAGCTGCCAGGCCACGCTTAGTAGCTGCTAGGCGACGCTTCTTAGTAGCTGCTAGGCGACGCTTCTTAGTAGCTGCTAGGCGACACTTCTTAGTAGCTGCTAGGCGACGCTTCTTAGTAGCTGCTAGGCGACGGTTCTTAGTAGCTGCTAGGCGACGCTTCTTAGTAGCTGCTAGGCGACGCTTCTTAGTAGCTGCTAGGCGACGCTTCTTAGTAGCTGCTAGGCGACGCTTCCTAGTAGCTGCTAGGCGACGCTTCCTAGTAGCTGCTAGGCGACGCTTCCTAGTAGCTGCTAGGCGACGCTTCTTAGTAGCTGCTAGGCGACGCTTCTTAGTAGCTGCTAGGCGACGCTTCTTAGTAGCTGCTAGGCGACGCTTCTTAGTAGCTGCTAGGCGACGCTTCTTAGTAGCTGCTAGGCGACGCTTCTTAGTAGCTGCTAGGCGACGCTTCTTAGTAGCTGCTAGGCGACGCTTCTTAGTAGCTGCTAGGCGACGCTTCTTAGTAGCTGCTAGGCGACGCTTCTTAGTAGCTGCTAGGCGACGCTTCTTAGTAGCTGCTAGGCGACGCTTCTTAGTAGCTGCTAGGCGACACTTCTTAGTAGCTGCTAGGCTTGCTTTCTCCTGTATAGAATACTGGATTTGTTTTGGGTGGGGGATAGTGTGTAAACCTAGATGATAGAGTTAGACACCGATGAAGTTAGAATGCATTTAAGTTATAATAATGGTATCTAAGTATACTTTGACCTCTAGTTCCTTAAACGTTTTGTTTTAAGTGAAACCTAACACCCTGATGGGAGCTGTAGTACAACGCGGTCACGCGGCCCTCGAATTGTAGCCCAACTCCCTCCAGTGGTCCAGGAGCTGGAGGTAAAGTCCCTCAAGTGACCCAGGAGGTGAAGGTCAACGCGTTTTAACACGGGTAATATTGGAGATTATTGTGTGCAAGATCCCTGACGATGGAGTCCATCTTCCCGTCTTACTGTGCTCCTTCTAGTTATTTCCCTCGTCACCAGCATCATGGTAGAGGCTACAATGTTTGCGTTATTCACTATAATGTGTGTGACGTACATAGTGTACAAAGGGAACATCTGCGTGTTAACAGGTTGTTTCCTAGTGACCAAGAGTAAATATTTGAGAAGAAAACATCCATCAGTCTGAGAATAAGGTAACATCGATATATAAACATGTGATGTGTTTACCTGCGACTCTGGCAAGCATCATCATTGCTTTATAAAATATAGAACCAATGCAGGCAAAAATACCTCAATAGCCGCATAAAAGTGTGAATATTCAATTTCAGTAGTCACTGTTGTGTTGTGCTAATGGAGTCAGGTGTGTGAGGTAGTTAAATAGTGGTTTACCTTTGATGACTATGAAGAGAATGATTTATTGGTGTGTAGCTAGTAGTTAGCAGATAGTTATAAGTGTGTGTGTGTGTGTGTGTGTGTGTGTCTGTATGTGTGTTCACCTATTTGTGGTTGCATGAGTCGAATCTCAGCTCCTGGCCTAACTCTTGCCTCTTCGGCTTTGTCACACACATTTTTGTAAACTATGTGGTGCCAGCGTTCACCACTTCTTCGTTAAGGTCATTCCTCTTCCTGATTACTCTTGAGGTTAAGGAAATACCTCTAGACATCCCTGTGGCGCATGTCTTTAACGTCCAGCCGTGCCCTCGTGTACCAGTTTCCCGCCTCTTGAACTTATCCCTTTCCATCCTATTAAGTATTTTGTATGTCGTTATCATATCTCTCCTGGTTCTTCTATCCTCTATTTATCTCTAATGTAGTGCATGTCCCTATTATGCCTACCTGCTCCTCAAGTTTTATCCCACTTTATTGTGAGGTACGATGTCAAATGCCTTCTTGAAGTCTAAGAATATATAGTCCACGTATCATTTTCTCTGCTGCATCACTTCTCTTCCTTTACAAAGAACTCCAGTAGGTTTGTGAGACAGGATTTGCCTGTGTAAGACTGGGCTGGTGGTTCTTTATGAGACCACTGCTTGTGTAGGTGTTCCACCACGCTTCCCTCTGATTATCCTCTTAATTACCTTACATGGTAGGCATGTCGTTGATACTGACCTGTAATTTAACGTATCCTGACTCTGTCTCCTTTCTTAATCATTAGCTGTCTTACACATCTCTGGCAATTGCCTCATATCCATTGACTTATAGTGTGTGTGTGTTTGTGTACTCACCTAATTGTGGTTGCAGGGGTCGAGACTCAGCTCCTAGCCCCGCCTCTTCGCTGTCCGCTACTGCGTCTCTGCTCTCCCTGTTCCATGAGCTTTATCATACCTTGTCTTAAAACTATGTATGGTTCCCGCCTCCACTATATCGTTCGCTAGACTATTCCACTTCCTAACTACTCTATGGCTGAAGAAATGCTTCCTAACATCCCTTTGACTCATCTGAGTCTTCAGCTTCCAGTTGTGTCCCCTTGTTTCTGTGTTCCCTCTCTGGAACATCCTGTCACTACCTTGTCGATTCCCCGCAGTATTTTGTATGTCGTTATCATGTCTCCTCTAACCCTTCTGTCCTCCAGTGTTGTTAGTCCTATTTCCCTCAACCTTTCTTCGTAGGGCAGTCCCCTGAGTTGTGGAACTAGCCTTGTCGCAAACCTTTGCACTTTCTCTAATTTCTTGACGTGCTTGACCAGGTGTGGGTTCCAGACTGGTGCTGCATACTCTAGTATGGGCCTGACGTACACGGTGTACAGTGTCTTGAACGATTCCTTGTTAAGGTAACGGAATGCTAATCTTAGGTTTGCCAGTCGCCCATATGCTGCCGCGGTTATCTGGTTGATGTGTGTTTACGGAGACGTGCTTGGCGTTATACTCACCCCAAGGTCTTTCTCTTTGATGAGGTTTGTAGCCTTTGTCCACCTAGCCTGTACTCTGTCAGCGGTCTTCTTTGCCCTTCTCCGATCTTCATGACTGCATTTGGTGGGGTTAAATTCGAGAAGCCAGTTGCTAGACCAGATGTCAAGCTTGTCCAGGTCTCTTTGAAGTCCTACTTGGTCTTCATCCGATGTGATTCTCCTCATTAATTTCACATCATCTGCGAACAGAGACACTCCTGAGTCTATCCCGTCCGTCATGTCATTCACATATACCAAGAATAGCACTGGTTCTAGGACTGACCCCTGCGGTACACCGCTCGTCACAGGCGCCCACTGTGATACCTCATCATGCACCATGACCCGTTGTTGCCTCCTGTGAGGTATTCCCTGATCCATTCCAATCCCCTTCCTGTTATACACGCTTGGTCTTCCAACTTCTTTACTAATCTCATATGAGGAACTGTGTCGAAGGCCTTCCTGCAGTCCAGGAAAATGCAGTCAACCCACCCTTCTCTCTCCTGCCTTACCTCTGTTACTTTATCATAGAACTCCAGGAGGTTTGTTACACAGGATTTGCCTTCCCTGAATCCGTGCTGTCTGGCGTTGATTATCCTGTTCTGCTCCAGATGCTCCACCATTCTTTTCTTGATGATTTTCTCCAAGACTTTGCACACTATACACGTAAGTGACACCAGTCTATAGTTTAGTGCCTCTTTTCTGTCCCTTTTTTTAAAGATGGGGACTTCGTTGGCCTTTTTCCATATCTCAGGTAGCTTCCCAGTTTCAAGGGATGTGTTGAATATTATGGTAAGTGGCACACTCAGAACCTTAGCTCCTTCCCGAAGGACCCACGGGGAGATATTGTCCGGACCCATTGCCTTTGAGGTATCGAGGTCACTGAGTAACTGCTTCACCTCCCCCTCAGTTGTGTGTATGCCCTCCAGCACTTGATACATCCCTTGTTGGTGACGCACCCTGTCCTGTCTACCCAGCTGCCTTCCTTCCTCCACTGTGAATACTTTAAACCTCGAGTTGAGCTCCTCACATACCTCTTGATCATTACTTGTGAGTTTCCCATCTTCTCTCCTCAGCCTTATCACATGGTCCTTGACTGTTGTCTTCCTTCTGATGTGATGTACATCAGTTTCGGGTCAGACTTGACTTTCGATGCTATGTCATTTTTGTACTGTTTCTGGGCCTCCCTCCGTACCAGTGCATACTCATTTCTAGCTCTTCGACTAATCTCTTTGTTTACTTGGGTTCTTTGCCTTCTGTACCTTTTCCATTCGCTGACACTCTGAGTCTTCGCCTCCCTGCACCTTTGGGTAAACCAGGGACTCTTTCTGGTCTTCCCATTTAATCTTTTTCCTTTGGGTATAAACCGTGTGTGTGTGTGTGTGTCCATTCATAATACCTACACATTCATAGGATATGTTGAATGTTTAGACGCAAAGTAAATGTTGTGAAAAGACTGAAAAAAAAACCAGAGGGACCTTTATTGTTAGAGGTACGTGACGTTTCACGTTCATATAGTGAAGTTTCTCTAGCGAATTCACTTGAGAAAGTTCACTACATATGAACGGAACGCCATGTACCTCTGATAATGAAAGTTACTTTGTTACCCTCAGTCTTTCTAACTCTGGTTTTGGCGCTGCTGTATGATTTCACAGATTATCTTGAGGTAGTTGTAAGCATCAAAGAATGAATCCATGATGAGTGAGGTAACTCTCACAGTAAGTGAGGGAGAGAAAGAGGTAGGAGTGTTAGGCAGTCTATGGGATGAAATTTGTTGATAAATATTATAAGGAGAAGGTATCCAAGTGTGGAGGCATAGGAGCTCGTGTGTGAGGCGTGGAGTGTAAACGTTGCAGCGAGGAGGAGAACGAGGAAGCTGAAGCAGCGAAGATGTCACCTTGGAGATTAACATATGGAGTGGGCATTGTGTAAAGATGAATGCAATTAATAAATTTGTCGTCTTTTATGACCTATGTTTAAAGTCATTGTTAGCATTAAATATACGCCTTTCTCTCTCTCTCTCTCTCTCTCTCTCTCTCTCTCTCTCTCTCTCTCTCTCTCTCTCTCTCTCTCTCTCTCTCTCTCTCTCTCTCTCAAGCTTCAATGTTAACCTGAAATATACAGTAGATTTCCGTGTTATTTTCTCTATTTGGGTTGTTCAGTTAACCATTGTTAACTGCACTGTTAGCAACCTTTACAAGGAAGGGGGGGGGGGGTAAAAACGCAAGTTACGGGTTTTTTTTATATCGTAGAAAATAGCATAAGCTGATAAATGATACTTTAAAAAAATATTTTATATATTTCGGAAAAGCTGATTTTAATAAGTTTCGCCCTCGGCGTAGAACTTAAAGCCCCACTGTGGGTGAGCAGCCAGACCATGGATCGTAAAATAAAGGTTTCCACTGCTTAGAGTGCGTCTGTATTACGGTTTTCCATGCATAAAAGCGGGTTTCCACAGTGGAGGCGCATGGTGGAGACACACTTGAACTGAGACACCTTGAAAACTGGTTAAGTTTGAGAATGGCTAAACTTAACAAGTGTTATAGCACAGGGTTCCTCTTGGAACACCTGCTTTTTCTCATTTATGTGTGTGTGTGTATATGTGTATGTGTATATGTGTATGTGTGTACCAACTTAAATGTGGTTGCAGGAGTCGATTCATAGCTCCTGACCCCACCTCTTCACTGGTCGCTACTATTTCCTCTCTCTCCCTTTTCCATGAGCTTTATCATACCTCATCTTAACACTATGTATGGATCCTACCTCCACTACATCACTTTCCAGACTATTCCACTTCCTGACAACTCTGTGACTGAAGAAATACTTCCTAACATCCCTGTGGCTCACCTGAGTCTTCATCTCAGATGAACTCTTGTTGCTGTGTTCCATCTCTGAAACACCCTGTCCCTATCCACCTTGTCAACTCCTCTCAGTATTTTATATGTCGTTATCATGTCCCCCTATCTCTTCTGTCCTCCAGTGTCGTCAAGTTGATTTCCCTTAACCTCTCCTCGTAGAACATTCCCCTTAGCTCTGGGACTAGTCTTGATGCAAACCTTTCCACTTTCTCTAATTTCTTGACGTTCTTGACCAGGTGTGGGTTCCAAACTGGTGCTGCATACTCCAATAACGTACACAGTGTACAAGATCCTGAACGATTCCTTATTAAGATGTGGGAATGCTATTCTTAAATTTGCTAGGCGTCCCTATGCTGCAGCAGTTATTTGGTTGATGTGCGCCTCAGAAAATGTGCCCGGTTTTATACTCACCCCAAGATCCTTTTCCTTAAGCGAGGTTTGTAGTCTCTGGCCCCCTAGACTGTACTCGGCCTGTGGTCTTCTTTGCCCTTCCCCAATCTTCATAACTTTGCACTTGGTCGGGTTGAACTCCAGGAGCCAGTTGCTGGACCAGGCTTTCAGCCTGTCCAGATCCCTTTGTAGTTCTGCCTGGTCCTCGTCCGATTGAATTCTTCTCATCAACTTCACATCATCTGCAAACAGGGACACTTCGGCCCATGGCCCATGGCCGGGGTCAGAGAGTAGAGAAACTCTCGAAACTCTTCAAAGTTATTCCTTCCGTCATGTCGTTCACAAATACCAGAAACAGCACCGGTCATAGGACTGACCCCTGTGGTACCCCGTTCGTTACAGGCGCCCACTTTAACACCTCACCACGTACCATGACTCTCTGTTGTCTTTCTGACAGGTATTCCTTTATCCATTGTAGTGCCTTCCCTGTTATCCCTGCCTGGTCCTCCAGCTTTTGTACTAATCTCCTGTGTGGAACTGTTCAAACGCCTTCTTACAGTCCAAGAAAACGCAATCTACTCACTCTCTCTCTCTCTCTCTCTCTCTCTCTTGTCTTACTGCCGTCACCCTGTCATAGAACTCCAGTAGGTTTGTGACAGGATTTTCCGTCCCTGAAACCGTGCTGGCTGTCGTTGATAAGCTCATTCCTTTCTAGGTGCTCCACCACTCTTCTGATAATCTCCATGACCTTGCATACTATACATGTCAGTGACACTGGTCTGTAGTTGAATGCTTCGTGTCTGTCTCCTTTTTTAAAAATTGGGACTACATTTGCTGTATTTCATACCTCAGGTAGTCGCCCTGTTTCGATAGATGTGTTGAAGATTGTTGTTAGCGGTACACATAGCACCTGTGCTCCCTCTCTCATGACCCATGGAGAGATGTTATCCGGCCCTATCACCTTTGAAGTATCTAGCTCATTCAGCAGCCTCTTCACTTCTTCCTCGGTTGTATGTATTGTGTCCAACACTTAATGGTGTACCCCACCTCTCTGTCTTTCTGGAGTCCCTTCTGTCTCCTCTGTGAATACTTCTTTGAATCTCATGTTGAGCTCCTCACATACTTTGCGGTCGTTCCTTGTGACCTCCTTCCTTCCTCATCCTGATTACCTGGTCCTTGACTTGTTTTCCTCCTGATGTGGCTGTACAACAGCTTTGGGTCAGATTTGGCTTTCGCTGCTATGTCATTCTCGTATTGTCTTTGGGCCTCCCTTCTTACCTGTTCATATTCATTTCTGGTTCTACGACTGCTCTCCTTATTCTCCGGGGTCCTTTGCCTTCTATACTTCTTCCATTCTCTAGCACACTTGATTTTGGCCTCCCTACACCTTTGGGTGAACCAAGGGCTCATCCTGGCTTTTTCGTTATTTCTGTTACCCTTGGGTACAAACCTCTCCTCAGCTTCCTTGCATATTGTTGTCACATATTCCATCATCTTGATAACTGATTTCCCTGAAAGCTCTGTCCCACTGAACCTCGTGCAGGAAATTCTTCATGCCTGCGTAATCCCCTTTCTTGTAGTTTGGCTTCATTCGTCCGGCCCTTCCTGCTTCCTCTCCACTTGTAACTCTACTATGTATTCGAAGCTCAGAACCACGTGATCACTGGCCCCCAGGGGTCTTTCATATGTGATGTCCTCAATATCTGCACTACTCCAGGTGAATACTAGGTCCAGTCTCGCTGGTTCATCCTCTCCTCTCTCTCTGGTAGTTTCCCTTACGTGTTGGTACATGAGATTTTCCAGTACCACCTCCATCATCTTAGCTCTCCACGTTTCTGGACCCCCATGTGGCTCCAGGTTCTCCCAATCGATTTCCTTGTGGTTGAAGTCACCCATAATCAGCAGCTTTGCCCTGCTCGCATGAGCCCTTCTGGCCATTTCAGCCAGTGTGTCAACCATTGCTCTATTACTCCTGCTGTTCTGTGGTGGGTTATACATCACAGCAATTACCACCTTGGGACCTCCAGACTGAAGCGTTCATATTATGTAATCTCTTGCTTCTCCTCTGTCTCCTCTCTCCAGCTCATCAAAATCCCATCGGTTTTTGATGAGCAGTGCCACTCGTCCACCCCCTCTGTTCCCTCTGTCTTTCCTCAGGATCTGATATCCCATTGGAAAGATGGCATCTGTCGTGTGTGTGTGTGAATGTACGTACATGATATAGAACAATACACACAAGGTTGATAAGTGCTAAGTAAAGCCGGTGCAGCAAAGTGTAGTGAAAACTAGAGAGAGAAAATCCCACACGAGACAAAAACGAGGAAAAGTGGGAGCCTACACAGTAGAACCTACAGCTGAGGTCCTCTTCATATTTGAGACCAAAATGGGAATGCCGGGAATTTTATGGATACAATAGGCCTAATTAAGTCTAATGAGTATTATTCTTCACAGAAAAAGCGTTAAACCCGCACGAATATTTCCTGGAGAAATAATACCAAGGGAATCAGAGAGTTTATCGAGATAGGACAAAGAAGATGAAGGTTGTACGCGAGGTGCGCGAAGCTGGCACCCAGAGGCAGACTGACCTGGCTGACACACAACACCTGGTGCCACAGGCCCCTTGGGGGTGATAACCCCCCTCTGTTCCACAAGGCACAGTACTCGCTCCCATCCTGTTCCTTATCCTCATATCGGACATAGACAGGGATATAAGCCACAGTGCCGTGTCTTCCTTTGCAGATGACACCTGAATCTGCATGACAGTGTCCACCGTTGCAGACACTGCAAGACTCCAAGCAGACATAAACCAAATCTTTAAATGGGCTGCAGAAAACAATATGAAGTTCAATGATGAGAAATTTCAAATACTCAGATACGGAAAACGTGAAGAAATTAAAATCTCATCGGAGTACAAAACTAATTTCAACCACACAATAGAGTGAAAAACTAATGTCAAAGACCTGGGAGTGATCATGTCAGAGGATCTCACCTTCAAGGACCATAACACCGTAGCAATCGCATCTGCTAGAAAAATGACAGGATGGATAATGAGAACCTTCAAAACCAGGGATGCAAAGCCCATGTTGACACTTTACAAATCGCTTGTTCTATCTAGGCTGGAATATTGCTGCACACTAACTGCACCTTTCAAGGCAGGTGAAATTGCTGACCTTGAAAATGTGCAGAGAACCTTCACGGCACGCATAACTGCGATAAACCACCTCAATTACTGGGAACGCTTGAAGTTTCTAAACCTGTACTCCCTAGAACGCAGGCGGGAGAGATACATTGTTATATACACGTGGAAAATTCTCGAGGGATTAGTACCAAACTTGCACACGAAAATCACTCCCTACGAAAGCAAAAGACTCGGCAGGCGATGTAACATCCCCCCAATGAAAAGCAGGGGTGCCACTAGCACGTTGAGGGACAACACATTAAGTATCAGGGGCCCAAGATTGTTCAACTGCCTCCCAGCATACATAAGGGGGATTACCAACAAGCCCCTGGCTGTCTTCAAGCAGGCACTGGACAGGCACCTAAAGTCGGTACCTGACCAGCCAGGCTGTGGTTCGTACGTTGGACTGCGTGCGGCCAGCAGTAACAGACTGGTTGATCAGGCTCTGGTCCAACATGAGGCTTGGTCACAAACCGGGCCGCGGGGGCGTTGACCCCTGGAATTCTCTTCAGGTAAACTCCAGGTACCCTTTCCCCGGAGGGTATTAAGGGTCCATCCAACAAGTTGATCAGCACCTAAGATGGTCCCATTAAGAAGTTCACCAGGTATATTATCTTGTAAAGTGAGAGAGATGATAGTGACTTAATGTGGTGATTGTGAGACTTGATGGTGACTTAATGTGGTGATTGTGAGAGTTGATGATGACTTAATGTGGTGATTGTGAGAGTTGATGATGACTTAATGTGGTGATTGTGAGAGTTGATGATGACTTAATGTGGTGAGTGTGAGACTTGATGGTGACTTAATGTGGTGATTGTGAGAGTTGATGATGACTTAATGTGGTGATTGTGAGAGTTGATGATGACTTAATGTGGTGATTGTGAGAGTTGATGATGACTTAATGTGGTGATTGTGAGAGTTGATGATGACTTAATGTGTGATTGTAGATTGTGATGAATGTGTGATTGAGTGACTTAATGTGGTGATTGTGAGAGTTGATGATGACTTAATGTGGTGATTGTGAGAGTTGATGTGACTTAATGTGGTGATTGTGAGAGTTGATGGTGACTTAATGTGGTGATTGTGAGAGTTGATGGTGACTTAATGTGGTGATTGTGAGAGTTGATGGTGACTTAATGTGGTGATTGTGAGAGTTGATGATGACTTAATGTGGTGATTGTGAGAGTTGATGATGACTTAATGTGGTGATTGTGAGAGTTGATGATGACTTAATGTGGTGATTGTGAGAGTTGATGGTGACTTAATGTGGTGATTGTGAGAGTTGATGGTGACTTAATGTGGTGATTGTGAGAGTTGATGGTGACTTAATGTGGTGATTGTGAGAGTTGATGATGACTTAATGTGGTGATTGTGAGAGTTGATGGTGACTTAATGTGGTGATTGTGAGAGTTGATGATGACTTAATGTGGTGATTGTGAGAGTTGATGATGACTTAATGTGGTGATTGTGAGAGTTGATGGTGACTTAATGTGGTGATTGTGAGAGTTGATGGTGACTTAATGTGGTGATTGTGAGAGTTGATGGTGACTTAATGTGGTGATTGTGAGAGTTGATGATGACTTAATGTGGTGATTGTGAGAGTTGATGGTGACTTAATGTGGTGATTGTGAGAGTTGATGATGACTTAATGTGGTGATTGTGAGAGTTGATGATGACTTAATGTGGTGATAACTCAAAGGCGGTGGGACCAGACAACATCTCTCCGTGGGTCTTTAGAGAGGGAGCAGAGATGTTGTGTGTGCCACTAACAACAATCTTCAATGTGATGATTGTGAGAGTTGATGGTGACGTAATGTGATGATTGAGAGAGTTGATGGTGACTGTGATGATTGTGAGAGTTGATGGTGACTTAATATGATGATTGTGAGGGTTAATGGTGACTATGTGAGGATTGTGAGATGAGAGTTGAAGGATGACCTAATCAAATTATTGTAATTTTGGGCAAGGAGAGAGAGAGTTGAGTGAGACTAACTCTTCCACGCTGTCCACTAACTAACACAGTGTTACAACGTTTACACGCTATCACACAACGTTTACACGCTATCATTACAAGTACAACGACTCGGTTTGAATTGAGAGGCAGATGTGTTGAGTTAATTCCTTGTATGCGTTTTAAAATGGGTTGGATGAATATTTTTAAGTAGGGCGCACCCATATCGGGAAAGTACTGTACTAACCTTCACTCATAGTGGTATGAAAAGACGACCTGTTAAATGATTTGCACTCTGGCAGTAGCTTGGTAGAGAGTGACTAGGTAGGTAACACCCTTCTTTCATACGAGTGTAAAACGGGAAGCTTGTTGAATGTTTTGCACTCTGGCAGTAGCTTGGTAGAGGGGTAAGACCTTCCTCTCATGCCAGTTTAAAACGGAAGCCTGATAAGCGTTTTGCACTCTGGCAAGAATTATGATCTTTCCATTCTTTCAAATAAACACATAAAATGAGAAATATATCTTGCAGACTTCTATTTACATCCAGTTTAAACTTATCTTTACTTTCCCGTATGTATCTTAATGGTTGATATTCTCTGATATATTCTGATGTAGGAAATCTGGAGGCGGTCGTTACCACATCCTTTAACAGACATAACAACCTCGTTGGCATTCCATGCTGAGTGTTTTAGATTTCAGGGCTACTGTCCCTTCAGGGTCATGAAGGTTATTTTTATACCCAAAGGATTAATGTAAACTTTCGGGATGTATATATTGGGAAAGAGAGGTATCTCTTGGCGTATATACACTGAGACACGTCTTTGTATATATATCATATATTCTCTGTGGGCCTATTTTAGGAAAAGCTTGGGTAGGAATATATAGATCACATATAAGAATTAAAGAAAACAATATGGAAATTAAAAATAAAAAACATGGAAAATTGACAATTTTTTTAATTCAAAGTTTATATTAACGGCAGGACATGTGATAATTAATACTGTAATTATTTGTAAGTCAAACACTACTAACATTAATAATCAAAACTTTCTAACTTAATCCCTAGTCAATAATAATAATAATAATAATAATTAAACCCTATGCGAATGACTAAGAAATAACTTAGCCTTGCTGGCTTGTCGTTTACTCGAATATATCCAAGAATATATCTGCAATATAATTGCGTGTGTTGGCTTGCGTGTGTTGGCTTGCGTGTGTTGGCTTGCGTGTGCACCATTGACCTGACACACGTGTTGACCAGAGGGAATGGAAATGAAGTTTTACATAATGAAAGAATGTCTGTATATCTCCCAGGTATCTTGGTTCCCAAGGAATATACGTTGGTTAGACTCTTGACGCGTGACAGTATATCCTGAGGGATGTACACCTCTTGGAGTCAGTATGTATATATACTGAGACATACACATCTATATACACCTTCGAGATGTTTATCTTTCGGCGTATATTCGCTGATATACCTCTTGATGTATATGCATCAGTTAAATATATCTCTTGGTATATATATATATATATATATATATATATATATATATATATATATATATATATATATATATATATATATATATATATATATATATATATATACATCACTGCCGTTCAGTTAATTATTACCATAGTGAATTAAGTTTAATGACTCACTAACTTAGGTTAAACTGGCTTCACTTGACTCAGTTAAATCTCTCCATAATAAACACGTTGGAAAAATAATGCAGAGTATTATTTTTGAATCCTTATTTAACTCTTTGAACCTTTTATTTTGTACCCTTAATTTTGAACCTTTTATTTTATACCCTTAATTTTGAACTTTATATTTTGTACCCTTAATTGTGTACTCTTAATTTTGAACCCTTAATTTTGAACTTTTAATTTTGTACCCTTAATTTTAAACCCTTAATGTTGAACCCTTAATTTTGTACCCTTAAATTTCAACCCTTAATTAGGCAGCCATAATTGGCTGGTGGTAAATAAGTGAGGCAGCCTGGTGACTCTGGCTTAGCTAAATATAACAAGCGCAGAGAATTACATTTGCATGTGTAATCTTAATTACCTTGGAGGCGAGACTTTAATTAATTGGAATAAATCACTTCTTTTATTCTGGGCGTATATTGTGGTCTTTATTTAGCGCTTTTATTGTTGCTTTTTTATTTAAAGTGGATTAGTTATGGCTGTTGGTTCTGCACGAGCTTACACACGCACGCACACACACACACAAACACGCACACACGCACACACACACACACACGCGCATACACACACACACACACCCACACACACACACACACACACA
>WNWK01007306.1:2500-95501 GCA_009830355.1 Cherax destructor | reverse complement strand
TTCTTACACCATTCTAAATTCCTTAAAGGTGTGGGGCAAAATGACAGAACCACAACAAAATTGGGGGAATGGTGCTTGTCAATAGTAACAGGTTTTTGTCAATGGTCGAAAGAAGAGAAAGATGCGACTTGGCCAGCATTCTCCCGTGATGGAGTGCCGCTCTTGGGGCGTAAAATGAGAGTTTTGGGCCAAACTGGCGTAGAGCCACCAATACTATGGTCTGAAAGATAGGTATTAGGAAATTTGGGACGAAAGTAAAAACTTTGCCCATTGAGTATTTTGAAACAGGGGTTTAAGGGGAGGCGTGCAGCTGGCGTTTCTGCGAAAAACAGAAGGGAGTGTGGAATCGTCATGTGGGGTCTTGGGTCTTTTTTTGGGGGCCCGGGGGTGGTCCGAGGGGGAGACGGGCGGCGTTCAAAAGCCGCACCGTCGAGGAAAAACCGAATAAAAGGTCAGAGGGCGAAGGTGGGCGTTCAAAAGGGCCCGTCGGGACCTGTCCTGAACGGTGACGAACCAGCACCAGCAAGAGGTACGGGGGCATGAGAGGTGCCCAAAGAGTCATCCGTTCGAGGCAGGGTCAGTACTGGGTGGGGGATCGGGAAAGGGGGCCCGGGGTGTGGGTTCATGGTTTGGGGTCAGCCATGGTTGGGACTTCTTTTTTTTTATTTTTTAAGAAAAAAAAAAAGAAAATAAAAATAAAAAAAAGAATAAAAAAAGGGGGAACGTGGAGGAATAGGTCCTAGGAGGAATGAAAGGGAGCGCAAATCCCCCTCCGTGCCCAAGAGGACCTCAACACCGCAAGTAGTGCAGATGCTGCATGGAACCCGTGCCATACCCTACCCTTCACGCCAGTAAACCAGCAATCCGGGATAGCAACCTCACATCCACCGAGCCATCTCGGCGGACACTAGAGAGGGCGGCCGGATATCCGCCACAAAGCATACCGCCTCGGCCACCACCCCGGAATCCGAAGGTGGCCTCCAGAGATACACCCGTCGCCCGAAAGATACCCAAAGCCACCCCGGGTGACCGGAGAGGATCGGGACATCCCTAGCGATCCAGATTCCACGGCAAACTACACCACCGCCAAGGACCTCAACGGAATGGGATGGACTACGATACCCTTCCCCCTACCTAGGAACTAGAATGCCTGAGGAGAGAAGCTCCCAGGGCAAAACTGGGAAGGAAATAAGGGAGGGATGAGGAGGAGGAGGAGGAGGAAAGGGAAAAGGGAGGATGGGGAAGATGGGAAAAGGGAGGGGGGATTGGGGGGTAATTAGGTTCGGTCTGAGGAAGAAGACCAAGAGGTCCAATTCCTCAGACCGATAGCCTCTTTACCACGACAAGGAGCCCCCCTTAAAGAGGCTACACAGTAAAGGTGAGAGAGATAGTAGAGAAAAAAGTGGCAGAATTGATGGGAGAACATTGACAGAGAGGTAAAGAGAAGTTGCAGTTCATGTAACTAAATCAATGTCAGTTTGAAGAGGGTGAACAGAGTAAACATGTTACGGTAGGTGTTGAAAACATGTACTTCAGTGAATGAGACAACATGGTATAACAATTCTAGAAGTTCCAGGCAACCGAAGACTATTTCAAGTCAAATATTTTTGGAAAACATCAAACCTGTAAGGGTTATATTACTACAGGACAAGTGAGAAGTGCTAAACACATAGGGTCAACAATACCTGGGAAAATGGAGGCAGTCAAATTTGATCCAAGGAAATTGAGGGTAGCTCAAATTCTTTGAATCATGAATCCTTCAATAGCATCAAGGCCCATAACAGGTGGAGATATTGCAGAAAAAATGGGAAGGGAGGGAGGGCCACAGTGGAAGCAACAAATTCATGTGGATTATAAAATCATAGAACAAGTCTTCATGAAAGCTGGGATTATCAAATAAGAGTGCACAGCAATCATATAAAGCAATTGATGATATCTGAAGTTAGCATGCTCTCTGAGGAACAATACAATCTCTGAAGAGATGTTGGATTGTCATGATGACTTGATGTTGAAAGGACAAAGAAGACACTAGTAAACAAATTTATAAAAGGAAAAATAAAAATCACACTACTGCAATCTATCTTTAAAGAATCACATCAAAGAAATGTAATTCAGTTTCATTTCCAATTAGTGAGTTTGTTGTGATTACAGAAGGACACAACTATCTGATGAAAGGCAACAATTTTTAAATTACCAAAAAAATCTAAAAAAGCCAACAGAATTTTTTTCAAATAATAGTACAGTAGTTGGCTGGAATGGAACTACAGTATTCTGGTTTAAAAAGTATATAAGCTAAATTAAATGGGCCATGAGAATATTCTTTTATAACTACAAATATGGTAGGTAACTGAACATGTGAAGAGAGTCCAGGTTGAACCTCAGACTACCTAAATGCCAGCACATTCATGCAATCTAAAATTCACTCATGATGAGGTAATTTGTTAAACACAAGAACTAGATACAGAAGACAGTAAACCCATATAAAACATGATTTGCTACATAATTTCAAAAAGGAATTTTTTAAGTCAGAACCATGTTTTTTATAAAATGGCAATTTCTTGCAAGGAAAAAAAAAAAAAATACACACACTATGTAGGCAGTTCATTTGGGCCTAAGGCAGTTTCTGTGTTGTGATCCCATCTGAAAAATAGTCTACCCTTCCCTCACCCTCTTACCACCCACACCTCATAATTATCATTATATTCATGGACAAGCACTAAACCCACAGGGGTCATACAGTGCCTAGGGAATGGGAAAGGATCAGGATTGATCTTAAGACAGTGGAGGTCAGCTGCAACTCCTTTAATGAGCCCTTCACCAGCACTGAGGAACCCTTCTTGAAGGACACACCTCAGTATTTCTCTGCTACTACTCTGACATCAATCATTCTATATTCACCAAGCTTTTTTGTGCTTTACCCCGCTAGGAAAAAATTGGTCATGAAAATTACTAACCAGGAAGAGGAATAAGAAAATATGCTTAAACTACTCTTTCTGATACTCACCTTGACAGGAATGTAACTGTTTTCCTTAAAGGAAGTCTAACATTGCTAGGAACCTTTTAAAAAGAAGAGCATTTAGAAACAGACATGAAAATAAACATGGGTTCAGATATTATAAAACCTAGATTACTGTTATATTCACAAGAAAGTGCTAAACCCAACAGAGCAATGGAAATCAAGGAGGATGGGGATGTATATACTACAAGCATTTGACACAGAACATAGAAGGCTAGTATAAAAGTCAGAAGAGCAAGCATATGTACTTGGGAAAGTGGTCAGATAGATTATTATAATAAAAAATGAAGCGCTAAACCTACAAGTCATACAGCGCAGCAGGGCAGGGAAAGGTGCAGGGGTATTGGTTAGCAAGAGGAAGAGGGAGTATTACAGCCTCTCCTCACTTAGAATCGTACTCATTTACCAATGACTCGGACTTACAAAGGGCTCTCTGACCAGTATGCATACCTAAATAATGTATATTAGAGCTGATTTCCTCTATTCTGTTTATTTCAATATACATTACACTGCTGTATAAACATTTAAAAATATACCAGAAATGTTATAAATGGTGCAAAGGTGACATTAAAACAATATCAAAGATGGCTGACACAAACTCACTACCATTATAGTATGCTCCTCACTTAGCGACGAATTCGTTTACTGACGTGGTCTTAGGGACGGAACTCCGTTGTTATGTGAGGAGAGGCTGCATCAGGGCAGGGGATAGTGCAGGGGTATAGGGTAGCAAAAGGGAGAGGTAGAAAGGGCTGTGAGGAGTGCTAGAGGCATCATGATCAAAGTTTGTGCAGTAAATCAGTTGCTGTTAAAAAGTCAACAAGAGAATCTGGGTTAAAGGAGGGTCCATCAGCAAGAAGGGAAAATAAAGTAAGGGCATTATTGCGGTGACGACGTCAGAGGTAAATTCTGCATGCTTGTTAATAGAGTGGGCAGTCCAACAGAATATGGCTAACCGAAACTGGAACCTGACAATTCTCACAGGGTGGAACAGGGCGCCTCTTCATGAGATACCCGTGAGTAAGACGAGTGTGGCTGATGCGAAGACGAGAGAATTTTGTCTCCCAACCTCGACATTGATGACAAGATGATGGCCAGAAACCTACACCTGGTTTAATAGAATACAATTTGTTACGTAGCAGATCAGACCAACTTTGTTGCCAACGGTTGCAAAGGTGGGTAGAAATCACAGCAAAATAGTCTGTGAGTGGAACACCTCTATATGAAACTGGGAGGTCATGTACTGCTGACCGCGCAGCAGTGTCTGCCTGTTCATTGCCCAGTACGTCAATATGACCGGGGACCCAGCAAAATACAACATCTTTGTGCTTGCTAGAGATACGGTGTAACCAAAGTTGGATATGAAGAACCAGGGGATGAGGTGAATCAAATTTTCATATAGCTTGCAAAGCACTAAGGGAGTCTGAAACTACCACAAATGGCGACACAGGCATAGATACAATATGGATAAGTACTATGAGAATTGCATACAATTCAGCTGTAAAAATGTTAGCCAAGGCTAATAAATGCCCTCGTATGACACTGTCTGGAAACAGTGCTGCAAATCCAACACCATTAGAAGACTTGGAACCATCAGTGTACACTTCATGAGAATGAGAGTGGAAGTGATTAAGAAAGAGAGAGAGTGAGAAGCAACCATAGGTATTTGGGCTTTCGCTCATGGCAGTGGGGAAGAACAAACACGAACCATCGGAACTTACCAAGGGGGAAGGGAAAAGTTAAATGCTACATGAACATAGAAAGGTGGCAACTGAAAAGAAGATAAGAGTGAACGTAGACAGAGAAAAAAGGGACGGAGTAAACGGGCAGCGAACAAATATGGAACTTCTACTAACATCCGTTACCATCCTATACATGGAAGGATTGCAGAGGTCATGAGCGAAAAAAATAGCGAAGGCTGGTCAGATGGATAAAGGAGCAGTGGTAGTGCCAAGGAAAAAGGGACTAGGGGTTTCAGCTTCCCATAAAATTCTCTCAGCTCCCCAAATAAAATTTGTAATACTAATAGGCCTGGTCATGGACTGGGCTGTGGGGAAATTGACCCCAAAACACCCTCCAGGTATGCTCCAGGCAACAATTCTGCTTTAAAACAAATCTATCTTCCTGAAGCTCGATTGCTAGCACACTCAGCTCTCACACTGAAGTCCGTGGTTCAATCCCCGGTATGGTTGGAAACATTAGGATGTGTTTCTTTAGGACACCTGCTGGAGCTGCATAATCCTACGGGTTTAGCGCTCCCCCTTGATTATAATAATAATAATAATAATAATAAATGCTGGCCCTGTTCACCTAGCAGTAAAATGGTACCTGGGTGTTAGCCAACTGGTGTAACCACATTCTGGGGATAAAATTGACCTAATTTGCTCAAAATGCTCTTCATAACGAGTTGCTTTCTATACAGTAGTATGTCATTGAAGTCAGCTTTACGGCGGTGGCCTGGAACCTAATCCGCCATATTAGTGAGGTATTCCTGTATTTAGCTTTGGGCAATATTGTAGTGTTGACAAACCACCACCATGTCTCGTACAATGTGAATGCAAAAGTGGATTAAAATGAATCTAATACACTACATTCATGGTAAAAAATAAACAGCTAGTCAAATCATTTAAGAGAAACAAGTAGCACTACAAGATGATGGGAGTTGTCTCAAAATTCCCTTGCATTATTAAAGATACAAAACACTAAGGAAAATAATAATGCAAACCAAAATTCTTTATTGAGGTATATTAGTTTCCTCATGCCTATTAGTAACAACTAATGAAAATATATTTTTTTGAAAAAGGCAGCCTTGTTATAGCTGATTGGATAAAAAGACTATTAGCAGACATACACCCAACATTATTAATCAATAGTAATTTTAAACTTTAATCCAAGGCCAAACTGTGTGAATAAACAAGTTTTCATACAATTATAACAGTTAATTAAGCTGTTACAATATCCCACAACATTTTGGTAGACAGCAACCAGGGAGGTACTACCATCTTGCCAAGTGAGTGTGAAACAGAAACCTGTAACTGTTTTTTACATGATGGTAGGATTGCTGGTGTCCTTTTTTTCTGTCTCATAAACACACTGGATAACAGGTATATCTCTTGCTACTTCTACTTACACTTGGGTTACACTACGCAGGCAGGCACATGCATATATGTACATACATCTAGGTTTTTCTTTTTTTTTCTTAATGCCAGGAGCAATGGGCTAGTAACCCCTTCTCCTGTAGAAAAATACTAAAAAAGAGAAGAAAAACTTTATAAAACTGTGATGCTTGAATGTACATGGATGTAGTGTGGATGATAAGAAACAGATGATTGCTAATGTTATGAATGAAAAGAAGTTGGATGTCCTAACTGAAAGGGGTAGGCGAGTTTCAGTGGGGAGAAATAAATAGGATTAAGTCAGAAGTATCTGAGAGAGTTAGAGCTAAGGAAGGGGCAGCAATAATGTTGAAGGATCAGTTATGGAAGGAAAACAGGGAATATAAATGTATAAATTCAAGGATTATGTGGATTAAAATAAGGGTTGGATGCAAAAAGTGGGTCATAAAAAGTGTGTATGCACCTGGAGAAGAGAGGAGTGTAGAGGAGAGAGAGAGAGATTTTGGGAGATGTTAAGTGAGTGTGTAGGAACTTTTGAACGAAGTGAAAGAGTAATTGTGGTAGGGGATCTAAATGCTAAAATAGGAGAAGCATTTAAAGAGGGGTCTGGTAGGTAAGTTTGGGGTGCCAGGTGTAAATGATAATGGGAGCCCTTTGATTGAACTTTGTATACAAAGGTGTTTGGTTATAGGTAATATATTTTTTAAGAAAAAGAGGATAAATAAATAAATATACAAGATATGATGTAGGGCGTAATGACAGTAGTTTGTTGGACTACGTACAGTGGTACCTCTACTTACGAGCAGCTCCCAACTCGAACAATTATGTAAGTGTATTTTTGTAGGTGTTTTTGTAAGTGTATTTTTGGGGGTCTGAAATGGATTAATCTAATTTTCATTATTTCTTATGGGAATAAATTCCTTCGGTATCGTCACTTGAATAGCCGTCTGGAATGAATTAAGCTTGTAACTCGAGGTACCACTGTATTGGTAGATAAAAGACTGTTAGGTAGACTTCAAGATGTACATGTTTATAGAGGGGCCACAGGCATATCTGATCACTTTTTAGTTGTAGCTACAGTGAGAGTAAAATGTAAGATGGGATACAAGGAAAATGGAAGCAGCAAGTAAGAGAGAGGTAAAGGTTTATAAGCTAAAGAAGGAGGCAGTTAGGGAAAGATATAAACAACTATTGGAAGATAGATGGGCTAGTGAGAGTATAGGCAATGGGGTTGAAGATGTATGGGGTAGGTTTAAGAATGTAATGTTTGTGTTCAGCAGAAGTTTGTGGTTACAGGAAAGTGAGTGCAGGAGGGAAGAAGAGCGATTGGTGGAATAATGATGTAAAGAGAGTAGTAAGAGAGAAAAAGCTAGCATATGAGAGGTTTTTACAAAGTAGAAGTGATGCAAGGCAGGAGGAGTATATGGAGAGAAAAACGAGAGGTTAAGAGAGCAGTGAAGCAATGTAAAAAGAGAGCAAATGAGATCTTTCTTTCTTTCAACACGTCAGCCGTTTCCCACCGAAGCGGGGTGGCCCATAAGGAAAAATGAAAGTTTCTCCTTTTACATTTAGTAATATATATACAGGAGAAAGAGTTACTAACCCCTTGCTCCCGGCATTTTAGTCGCCTCTTACGACACGCATGGCTTACGGAGGAAGAATTCTGTTCCACTTCCCCATGGAGATAAGAAGAAATAAGAACAAGAACTAGTAAGAAAATAGAAGAAAACCCAGAGGTTAGTTACCATTTTGTCCTAGGCACATGTCGATTAGACACTAGGCCTGTTGTATGTATGTGTGTGTGTGTGTGTTTAACGAAACACTTCAAAATGTTTCGGCCCCGCCGGGAATTGAACCCGGGCCCTCCGTGCATGAAGCAAGAGCGCTAGCCACCATGCCACCGGGGCGTGGTGTGTGTATATATATGCTTGTACATGAATGTGTAGTGACCTAAGTGTAAGTAGAAGTAACAAGACATACCTGAAATCTTGCATGTTTATGAGACAGAAAAAAGACACAAGCAATCCTACCATCATGTAAAACAATTACAGCCTTAGTGGGTGAGACGTTATCAACAAATTTAGTTGAAAATAAGAAAGTTTTGGAGTGAGATTAATAAGTTGAGGAAACCTAGGAAACGAATGGATTTGATAGTTAAAAATAGGAGAGAAGAGTTATTAAATGGAGAGTTAGAGGTATCGGGAAGATGGAGGGAATACTTTGAAGAGTTGTTAAATGCTGATGAAGATAGGGAAGCTGTGATTTCATGTATAGGGCAAGGAGGAATAATATCTTGTAGGAGTGAGGAAGAGCAAGTTGTGAGTATGGGGGGAAGTTTGTGAAGCAGTGGGTAGAATGAAAGGGGGTAAGGCAGCTGGGATTGATGGGATAAAGATAGAAATGTTAAAAGCAGGTGGGGATATAGTTTTGGAGTGGCTGGTGCTTTTATTTAATAAATGTATGGAAGAGGGTAAGGTACCTAGGGACTGGCAGAGAGCATGCATAGTTCCTTTGTATAAAGGCAAAGGGGACAAAAGAGAGTGCAAAAATTATAGGGAAATAAGTCTGTTGAGTATACCTTGTAAAGTGTACGGTAGTTATTATTGAAAGAATTAAGAGTAAGACGGAGAGTAGGATAGCAGATGAACAAGGAGGCTTCAGGAAAGGCAAGGGGTGTGTAGACCAAGTGTTTACAGTGAAACATATAGGTGAACAGTAATTAGATAAGGGTAAAGAGGTTTTTGTTGCATTTATGGATTTGGAAAATGCGAGTGACAGGGTAGATAAAGGGGCAATGTGGCAGATGTTGCAAATATATTGAATAGGAGGTAGGTTATTGAAAGCAGTGGAGAGTATGTAGGAGAGAGGGAGATTATTTCCCAGTAAAAGTAGGCCTTAGACAAGGATGTGTGATGTCACCACGGTTGTTCAATATATTTACAGATGGGGTTGTAAGAGAAGTGAATGCTCGGGTGTTGGCAAGAGGTGTGGGGTTAAAAGGTAAAGAATCTAACACAAAGTGGGATTTGTCACAGTTGCTCTTTGCTGATGACACTGTGCTTTTGGGAGATTCTGAAGGGAAGCTGCAGAGGTTGGTGGATGAGTTTGGTAGGGTATGTAAAAGAAGAAAATTAAAAGTGAATATAAAAAAAGAGTAAGGTGATGAGGATAACAAAAAAAATTAGGTAACGAAAGATTGTATATCAGATTGGAGGGAAAGAGTATGGAGGAGGTGAATGTATTCAGATATTTAGGAGTGGACGTGTCAGCAGGTGGATCTATGAAAGATGAGGTGAATCATAGAACTGATGAGGGGAAAAAGGTGAGTGGTGCACTGGGGAGTCTGTGGAGACAAAGAACTTTATCCATGGAAGCAAAAAGGGAAATGTATGAGAGTATAGTTCTACCAATGTTCTTATATGGGTGTGAAGCATGGGTGGTGATGTTGCAACAAGGAGAAGGCTGGAGGCAGTGGAAATGTCGTGTCTGAGGGCAATGTGTGGTGTGAATATAATGCAGAGAATTTGTAGTTTGCAAATTAGAAAGATCTCCATGGGGAAGTGGAACAGAATTCTTCCTCCGTAAGCCATGCGTGTCGTAAGAGGCGACTAAAATGCCGGGTGCAAGGGGCTAGTAACCCCTTCTCCTGTATATATTACTAAATGTAAAAGGAGAAACTTTCGTTTTTTCTTTTGGGCCACCCTGCTTCGGTGGGAAACGGCCGACGTGTTGAAAGAAGAAGAAAGAAATTAGAAAGAGGTGTAGGATTACCAAAACTATTATCCAGAGGGCTGAAGAGGGGTTGTTGAGGTGGTTCGGACATGTAGAGAGGATAGAACGAAATAGAATGACTTCGAGAGTGTATAAATCTGTAGTGGAGGGAAGGCGGGGTAGAGGTCGGCCTAGGAAAGGTTGGAGGGAGGGGGTAAAGATTTTGTGTGTAAGGGGCTTGGACTTCCAGCAAGTATGCGTGAGTGTGTTAGATAGGCAAAAATGGAGACAAATGGTTTTAGAACTTGACGTGCTGTTGGAGTGTGAGCAGGGTAATATTTATGAAGGGATTCAGGGAAACCTGCAGGCCGAACTTGAGTCTTGGAGATGGGAAGTACAGTGCCTGCACTCTGAAGGAGGGGGTGTTAATGTTGCAGTTTTATAACTGTAGTGTAAGAGTGCCTCTGGCAAGACAGTGATGGAATGAATGATGGTGAAAGTTTTTCTTTTTCGGGACACCCTACCTTGGTGGGAGACGGCTGATGTGTTAATAATTTTTTTTTTTTGAAAAGTAAACACATTAATAATACTGTATATAAGAAATTATATAAATAATTTAGCAGCCTTATTATAACCCATTTTGAGACTTTAATGAAACTAATACATGTATCCATCAAAATGACTTTTGATTATAAAACAAATTATGGTATTTTATGTGGAAATGATTACATATTTTTTTTCCTATTATACAATGACCACACAAATTTTTTCCTATTATATTCCTTAGAAATTAACATTAGATATATATTCTTTTGATACTCATTAAAATTTCTTTTAATTTAGTATGTATAAGCATAAACTCTGCATAATACAGTATGATATTGTCATTAAATTCAATATTTAAAAATGTTACTTTACTTCATGGGGAACTGGAGAAGAATCCTTCCTCTGTAAGCCATGCTTGTCGTAAGAGGCGACTAAAATGCTGGGAGCAAGGGGCTAGTAACCTCTTCTCCTGTATAAATTAATCAATGTAAAAAGAAGAAAAACATTATGATAGTGTTTCTTCTTTTTGGGTCACCCAGCCTGGGTGGGAAATGACTGGCATGTTAAAAAAAAAAAAAAAAAAAAAGTTAAAAATGAGAACTAATACTTCTGACATGCTTATTACCACTTAAATGTACAGTATATACAATAGTTGAAATTCAGAAAAATTCCTATCAAAAACTAAAGAATGAATATTTAAATTTTTGAATGTATAATGTGTGAGCACAAACTTCAGAAAATTATTGATGGGATTGCACCCAAGCTCCACAATGTAGCCTGTAATATTCCCTGACTGTTTATTTTCAAACAAAAATACAATAGCAATACTTGAAGAGCACAACAGCTATCCTTATACATATATCACTTAATGTGATATAAAACAATTCTTCAGGTGAGCTCATTCTAATGAAGTATTTTATTCCGTTCCACAACTGCTCTCACCTATGACCAAGAGTTCAATAACATGGAATGAACTGGAATAGTTACCTTGCAAAAAACAATGCACAGAAAAGTTTTAGAACTGGATCCTGCTAAATTTCCGGACGGAATTTTTGATCTGGTTATAGTTAAAATTCACAATATGATTTTACTGAATGTGATGATTTTACTGAATAAGATTTGTCAGATGTTTTAATCTCTTGACTCTTGAAACATATCCAATAGTTACAACATATTAATTTTGTACATTATATTTATACAAGTGTTTGGTCTATTTTTAAACTATAATATGAAATAGTTTTTAAGAAAAATTAAGGTATGCATACAAATTATTTGAAAATTGCATTATTAATGTAGCTATCTTCATATGCATATGGCACTGTTGTTGATACACTAAATATTCAACACAGTTAAAAACAAAAATTCACATAAAACAGTAATCAAATAATTTGCACTATAACATGTGAGATTTGTAAAGGATCCAATTTTCTACAGAAGTAGCACCTGACTCCTCACCAGACTCTTTTGGGGCTTTCTTGCATTGGCCATCCTAGAATCAGCCAGTTTATCCAATCTTCAACTTCTTACTCCTTCACAAGCAGCATAAATAGGCCCAGCCTTCTCTTGAGCCAACTCCTTAGCTCTCTTGGCAGTTTCCCTTGCAGCTTCCTTTAATCTGAAAAATTAATAAAAAGAACTCAGAATTTCTTTTTTTCAACAAACTGGCCATATCCCACCAAGGTAGGGTGTCCTAAAAAGAAAACCCAAAGTTTTTCTTTTTGAATTTAGTAACTTATACAGAAAGGGTTACTAGCCCCTTGTTCCCAGCATTTTAGTTACCTCTTATGACACGCATGGCTTATGGAGGAAGAATTCTTTTTCACTTCCCCATGGAGATAAATATATATATATTTTTTTAACCAGAGATCATTTCTCACCAAGGATAGGATGACCCGAAGGAAAATGCACATTGACCATCACTCTTTCTCTAGCTGTCCAGAAGAGCATGGAGGAACAATTTAAATGGCCTATTATACCCAAACATTCCTTTCTATACTTCAGTGCTAACACTATACTTACCACCTCCAGCAAACACATCTGTCAAACCACTTTTCCCTGAATCTCTCCACAGACATTACTTTGCTCACTTTCCAGCAGCATATCAAATTCCAAAAATCCCTCTTCTCCACTTCAATCTAGTATGATGGATGCTCAACCCTGCCAGCCCCCCATTACTTAAAGCATTATTATATTATTATTATTATTATTTTCATGGGGAAAAACTAAACCTGCAGGGAAGCTCCATAAATTACTAAACTACCTCAATAAATTTCTTCACTTTCTATTCCATGCATAATATACACCCACTTGCTGATCTCAACCACATCACTTCTTCCAGTCTCTTCACTGCAACAGTCAAAGAAAATGCATTGCACCCATACAAAAGTGATTATTTTAATCGATGACTGTGTATTCAGTTGATAAAACTTTAAAAATTTCTGCACCCTACTTCTGATTTGAGAATACAGTAGGACTGCCGTATCTGTGGATCTGGTTTCCACAGTTTCAGTTATCAGCTGTTTACCCTAGCCCAAAAATAACCCTTAAATTTGCTTAATAACACCAAAGTGCAAAAGTAGTGACTTGGACAGTTCTTCAAAGCCTAAGAGAAGTTGTGAAATGCTTCCCATCAGTGAAAAAAAGTGTTAATTTTGTGAATAATTTATCAATTAAAACTTTATCGTAGGTATATATGTAAACGAAAAATTACTTATATGTATATGCGCATAGGGTTCGCTAGTATCTGCAGTTTCGGGTATCAGTGGTAGGGCTTGGAACGCATACCCCACGGATATGGGGGTTCTACTGTACTCAAGAGTATCATGTTGGTTCAGAAAAAACATATAGGAGGTCTAGTATAGCTCCATCAATTTGTTATTCCTCAAAAATTTTGCCTCTGTTTGATTTGTGACTACCCAGGGCATGATTTGGGGATCAAAGGATAGTAAGTTTGGTGTGGCTCTTCAAATTTCTTACTGCTCTATGAAACTGAGCAGGATATACCCAAATAAGTTCTAAAACTGGTTCACTAGGATATACAAATTTTTAAAGTTTGAGGTTAATTACACAGAAACTGAAGGAGGAAAAACAGGGAACAGTGTAAAAATTCAGGTACTTCATAAAGTATCCATCTCCCTTTCAGGGATACCTAATGATGTAAGGAACTGTATATAAAATAAGCGAAGATTTAGAAAAATCTTTATTTTCTGTTTACAGCTGTAGGGAAAGAGCAAAATATGAAGAGGCCCTACCTATGAAAATCTGTTATATATATGGTACTTTCCTAGGACACTGGAAATTTTAAGTGCCGAATTATCACTCACTAACTGCACAATGATAAAGCTTTGTAGTGCAAGACTGACAAACCTTTGTTTCCTTTCTTCTAAAGTGAGATGATGTGTGTTTGAAGTTTCAGTAGGACTGTCAGCAACTGGAAACAGCCTGCTGAGAGCATAGGTAAATCCTGAATTGGTTTTCTGAATATTCTTCTTGTAGCGCTCGATACCAAATTTCTGTCAAGAAAATTACTATTAAAAAACAGATGTAGTACTCTTAAAAAAATTGATGAAAATTTTCACAGTTTAAAGCCTACAGCACATTAATTACCCTGACTTTAGAGAATGAAAAGCCTTGTGTTATAGGCCACTGAGAAAACTAAACCCAAGCCAGTTATACCATACAATGAAATTTTTTTTTTCTTCAACAAATTGGCCGTATCCCGAGGCAGGGTGACCTAAAAAGAAAAAATGGAAAGTATCTCTTTTTAAATTTAGTAATGTATACAGAAGAAGGGGTTACTAGCCCCTTGCTCCCGGCATTTTAGTCGACTCTTACGACACGCATGGCTTACGGAGGAAGAATTCTGTTCCACTTCCCCATGGAGATAAGAGGAAATAAGAACAAGAACCAGTAAGAAAATAGAAGAAAACCCAGAGGGGTGTGTAGTATATATATGCTTGTACATGCATGTGTAGTGTGACCCAAGTGTAAGTAGAAGTAACAAGGCATACCTGAAATCTTACATGTTTATGAGACAGAAAAAAGACACCAGCAATCCTACCATCATGTAAAACAATTACAGGTTTACGTTTCACACTCACTTGGCAGGACGGTAGTACCTCCCTGGGTGGTTGCTGTCTACCAACCTACTACCTTTTACAGTGAAATTAATGACAATAATAAATGACATCCAACAGCGCTGAAAATCCATCAATTTCGAATAAGCTTTACATACAGTAGACCGTCATCTAGCACGAGTTTATTTGGCACGATTTGGGTATAGCACGACTGAAGAATTGCAGCACAATTTTATGTAACACGCCGTAAAATTAATTTAACACGGTTCAGTTTGCGGGAAGGAAAAAAAAAATTCTTTTTTTTTCCTCAAGCGGCCGCCTTGTGGATCAGCGGGGGAGACCTCCCACAGTCCTAAGCCACTCCCCCGACACCACCTCATCATCCCAGCATTCATACTTCATATGTGTCTAGTCCAACTTCTTTGCTACAAGCTTGTGATTGTGAATTGTGTTTTAATCTTTTAATTACTATATCTTGTATCTGCCAAGCGATCATGACACCCAGTAGACATACCAGTGTTGCTCAAAGAGGCAAGAAAAGGTATAAGCATTTAAGTCTTATAATTAAGGAAGAAAACAAAGATATTAGACAAGACATAACCTGTGGCCATAATGAAGTGTTACTTTGTACACATTAAAATTGGTAAACATAAGTTTGCGTGACTGACTGACTTACTGAATGACTTAAAGTTAGACACTGCAGTACAACCATCAACTTCAGTACCAGAACCTCTACCATTCACCTCAGCCCAGTAGGGCCACAGCATAACTCTCCACTTTCTTCACAATCATCCACAAACACCAGCACCCACAATTTAAGGTAAGAAATACTATTATTTCTGTTACATTTGTAGTCTTAAGCAGTGAAAACAACATAATATATCACAACAATGAACTACAATTACATATTCACTTTTATTTTTGTAAGATGTGGAGCCCTAAAAAAAAAAAATTGTTTGACCTTTTTTTGGACTCTCAGGAACGTAACCCTATTTTTCCCATAAGTTCTTCAGTTCATCTAACATGGTTTTACCTAACATGTCGTTTTCAGGAACGTAACTACCATGTTAAATGACGGTCTACTGTACTTCGAGTCAGTCCATCTATCATCATTCTATCATGCAGGAGTAGCCACATGTCTATGGTGCATCCAACAAAATAAGCAGACTCTTGGATGTCACTACCGCCCGCCTCCGGCTGGGTTACAAGTACGTATCTTTGGCAGGTTAAATCACCACCACCAGATGTAGACCAAACAAGATGTAAACTTTGCCAGGTGGATTATTGTCACACCCTGCGTCATTATGTACTGGAGTGCGATAAAATTAATGAATTCAGAGACAACTCACTCAGAAATGTTCAAGATATGTCAAAGTATTTTATCCACAGTGGTATATTACAGACCATTCTGGAAAAATACCCTGACTTTGCTCCCTGTAAATAAAGCATTGCCACGTGTGTGTGTGTATGTATATATGTGTGTATGTGTGTGTGTGTATATTTATGTGTATATGTATATGTGTGTGTGTGTGACCCAACAATTAAAATTTGCACCAATAACTCATTACAGTTGTGGCTGGGTGTAGACTAATAGATTGCTCATTGCTTTATAATTTGTTCATAAGTGCAACCATGTACAGACGTAAGTAAATTTACTTACATGATTCATTACCTTGTAACTAGTGAATTCATTACCATTATACCTTGTTCAGCTATCAAAACTTTGGGGCCTAGTCTCTGGACCCTATATATACCTCTGTAATCTGTAAATACCTTTGTAACTTGTCATGATTGTGACCATCTGAGTTCATTACCTTTGTAACTTGCTCAGCTATCAAACTTTGAGGTCCAGTCCCTGGACCCATTATGTACCTCTGTAATCTTTTGACTACCACCCACAGGATGGGTATGGGGTGCATAATAAAGATATCAAACTAACTGTACTTCGGTTTCTGCCACACTCCAAGTTGATTTTTGCATAATTTTTTAAACATACCAGCCATCTCCCATTGAAGAAGGGTGATCCAAAAAAAGAAGGAAACTTTCCCTGTTAATTCATTTAATTGCTGTATTTCCAAAGCATTTGATATCACAGATTAGATGGCCCTCAGAGCTGCAACATTCAATGCAGGCACTGTACTTTCCACCTCCAGTACTCAAGTCTGGCTAGCCAGTTTTCCTGATCCACTCACTCCAATCTAATGCACTAACACAAATCTCAAAATCTCCTTTACCCCCTCCCTTCAATTCCTCTCCACCCAACATTTATATACCCTCCTACTCATCCTATTTTGCACTATCTTTTCTAAATGCCCAAACCACAACAATAACTCCTCAGCTCTCTGAATTATACTTTTGGTAACCCTACACCACCACCTAACAAAATGCTCCAAATTCTCTGCAAAATATTCCCCCCACATTGCTCTCAAACACATCTCACCTGCCTCCAGCCTTCCCCTTGCTGCAATGCTTAAAACCCATGCTTCACACCCACATAACAGCGTTGGTACCATTATACTCTAGTACATTCCCTTTTTGCTTTCATGGATAAATCTATGTCTTCACTCCAGGTATAATCCAGATTCTTCAATGCTCCACCCACTTTGTTTTCCCTCATCTATTCTGTGGTTCACCTAATCTTTCATAGACTCATCAAGTGACACATTCACTCCAAGATATTTAAACACATTAATTTCCTTCATCCTAGGTACAGTGGACCCCCGAGTTTCGTAAACCCCGGAAATCGTGCAAGTATGTAAGTATAATATTGTAAGTGCTTTTGTAAGTGTATTTTTGGGGGTCTGAAATAGTCTAACCTATGTGACATTATTTCTTAAGAACGTAAATTCGTTCGGTAATGGCACTTGAGCAGGCTTCTGGAATGTAGTTTTTACGAAACTCGGGGGTCCACTGTAGTAGGTTGGTAGACAGCAACCGCCCAGGGAGGTACTACCGTCCTACCAAGTGAGTGTAAAATGAAAGCTTGTAATTGTTTTACATGATGGTAGGATTGCTGGTGTCTTTTTTCTGTTTCATGAACATGCATGATTTCAGGTGCGTCTTGCTACTTCTACTTTCCCTTAGGTCACACTACACATGCATGTACAAGAATATATATACACACCCCTCTGGGTTTTCTTCTATTTTCATATTAGTTCTTGTTCTTGTTTATTTCCTCTTATCTCCATGGGGAAGTGGAACAGAATTTTTCCTCCGTAAGCCATGCGTGTCGTAAGAGGCGACTGAAATGCTGGGAGCAAGGCACTAGTAACCCCTTCTTCTGTATACATTACTAAAGTCAATAAGAGAATTTTTTGTTTTTCTTTTTTGGGCTACCCAGCTTCGGTAGGATACAGCCATTTTGTTGAAAGAAGAATTTCCTTCATAATAATACTATCTTGATCCAGAATGTTATCCAATTTTTCATTGCCTAGATTTTTAGTTGCTCTCATCACCATGCACTTTGTTATATTCACTGTAAATTTCCTTCTTTTACGTATCCTCCCAGAATCTCCCAAAAGAACTGTGTCATCAGTGAAAAGCAACAGTGACACCTCCCACTTTGTATAACTTATTATCTTTTAATCGCCCACTTCTCCCCTGTTACGACTTTGTGCTCATAACTTAAATAAAATGTCCTGGCTCCTAAAAGGCTGCTCAACCTGCTGTCTAGAGGTAATATTATTTAACATTGAAAAAAACCCAGACACTCTAGAGCCAGCTTGTACCTTCACATTAAATGTGGAATATTAATTATTATTACAGTGGAACCCCGGTTAACGAAAAAAATTAATTGCAGAAGCCTGCTCAAGTGCCATTACCGAACGAATTTACTTCCTTAAGAAAAAATGTCATATAGGTTAGTCTATTTCAGACCCCCAAAAATACACTTCCACAAGCACTTACAATATTATACTTACATAATTGCACGATTTCCGGGGTGTTCGTTAACCGGGGTTCCACTGTATAAGGAAGGACACAAAAACTCGCTTATAAAAAAATATATAATATTAATAGTAATGTATATACAATTCATAATCTACTCCACTTTTACATCACCTTTACTCCAGTTCACATTTAGCTCACTAGCACTTTGCTACTAGTTACACAAAATATATATAGTATAGACATTTATAAACAGGGAGGCTCCATGACACCTTCCCCCCTTCTGCCGGTCTGTCTACCAGCAGGCAAAAACACCATACAGTATTTTCCCAAAACTTAAACAGGCCTCTACATACTAGGGCCTTACAGGTAAACATGAAAACATTTAAACACAAACAAAATTACCTAAAGTATACACAAAAAAACTCACCAAACCACCTACTCACACTAATGCCAACCCATGACGACTTCACCCAGCCGCCGTCCTTCACGTACTGAACCCCACAAACACCACATCTTCTGCTCCTGTCTCCTGGCCACTGCCTGACCAGGAATAATACGCTTCCAGTTTCAGTACAATCCGGGAACTATGGAGCATATTTTATACAATATTTTTACTGCAGTACACTGTGTAATATCACCAACACCATAGCGTTTACTTCTTTTACAACCCAATCTATAAATATGCTAAATCATGGTGACAACACACATCTCTGTCCAAGGCCTAATTTTACTGGAAAATAATCTCCCCTTCCCTCCCTACCCTAACCTGAGCCTCACTATCTACACAAAAACTTTACTGCTTTTAGTGACCTACTCCCTATTCCATTCATTTACCACACTGTTCCCATATCTTTCCCCCCAATCTTAACCCTTTCAGGGTCCATGCTGTAGTTCTACGTCATGAGCTCAGCTTACTCAGATAAGCTTTGAGCGGCAAATTTGAGCCTAGATATGAGAGAATACATCCATGTGGTAAGTGTGCACCACATAAAACAAATCCTGCAGCACACAGTGCATAATGAGAGAAAAAAACTGAAACCGCAATTTTTGATTAAAACAGCGACTTTGCAGTGTTTTTTCGTATACTTTGTATAGTTGTATTTGTGATTTCTTGGTCTCATTTGATAGAATGGAAGATATATTACAGATATAGAGATGATTTTGATTGGTTTTAGTACTGCAAATGGCTTGAAACTGAGCTCAAAATAGCAGAAATGTTAAATTTTTGCCTATGTTCAAAAGTAAACAAATGACCTCACACGTCTAATACGTGCCAGCTGGTGGGTCTAATATACGTTCACAAATGTGGTGATATTATTTGTACAATTATTACAATATTGCATAACAGTAAATCTTCCATTTTTTGGTTTGAATAAAAATTCATTATGTGAATAAAAAATCAAAATGGAATTCATTTGTAAAGACTGAAAATGTAACTAATGAACAGAGGAAATGTTAGTTTAGTGCCAGGAATGCCTGCATTGTTTATTATGCACCCTATTTTGAAATTGGAATATTTTGAACTTTGAGTTAAATTTGCTAAATTACCAATTTCCAATCACTTTATTTTGTAGTTGAAACAGTTGACTGGGCGATTTCTTGTGCTCAATTGATAGAATAGAAGTAATACTAGTGAAATAGCTAAGAATTTGGTCGACTGGAATAATGTAATTGGCCTAAAATGGGAGTCAAATTCGGCAAAATCGCCGATGCGTAAATATCGCTGACACATCAAAATTCGCGAGAGCATAATTTTGTCAATTTTCAATCAAATTTCGTACTTTTTGTTTTATTACCTTCAGAAAAAGATTCTCTACCAATACATAAGAAAAAATAAGATTTTTTTTTTTTTAAATTCTTGGACACTGGTGCACCCCTTCCAAAAATGGCCTTGGACCCTGAAAGGGTTAAGGCATAAATACAAATATCTGAGCAGTGTTCACTCCTATGCCTCAAAGTAAGCACTTGGCCTACACATCCCCTACCCTTCATAAATCCTCCTTGTTCCTCTGCAATCCTACTTTCTTACCCTTAATTCTTTCAATAACTACAATACACTTTACCTGGTGCACTCAAAAAGCTTATTCTCTATAATTCTTACACTCCCTCTTATCCCTTTCCCATACGCAAAAGAACTGTGGATGCTCTCTGTCAATCCTTAGATACCTTTCCTTCCATCATATTGCAACAAAGAATTTGTGCTAACTTGTTTGGCAAAATTATGCTTGCTAAACAAGCCAAGTTAGCAAGTTTTGTTTAAAAAGCACAATACAAAGAGCAAGCACGGAGACAAATTCACAGACCTACATTGATAAATGAAATAAATATTTTAAACTCGCATCAAACACATTTAAAAAAAAAAATAGTTATACTTTCAAAGAGTACATGTGTGCAAATATTTGCATAATAATTTAATGCAGTTAAACTTCAGAAAAACTTTACCTGGATTGCATACCCAAATCCAAATATTTTTGAGTCAATCCATGCCCTCCTTTCTGCTACTGTCCATTGTGGGTTTTCTGGGCTTGGTTTGTAAACCACCTTTTCAACACAAGTCATAACCTGGAAAAAAAATTAAATGCTAAGATTCAAGTTTTCACAACTATCAAATTTTTTTTTTACAAAACTTCCCTCATATACATGCTGACTATTGGATGCTAAAATGAAAAGCAAAACAAAAAATCCTATGATACTACAATTGTTTCAATGAGTAACACTCATTGAAACATGGAAATAAGTCACACTGTTTGATTATTTGATTACCCTGGGTTAAATCTACTTAATGTGCTTTGTGGCTGAATTCCACTGTTATATACCATGAAACTGTAATAAATTTGAATGAATAAGTCATTATTGTGCTACTTCCACACCATCTGCTGGTAGGAAAGCTGGTGATGGAACAGCTCCTGATTTCATTGTTTACTCATTCTAGTTAGGCATACTAGTACATTGGAGAGTCATCACCTAGTTGACCATGATGCACTGTGCCCTCTCCTAGTCTTAGATTCTTTTAAAGGTATGAAGAGATAGAAGACCCAAAGAATTGTGCTGAGGTCAGATGAAGACATGAAAAAATGAGTACCAGTATGATGAACACATAGTTGTCATTTGCATATTAGAATGTTTGATACAGAGGTTAAATTTCAAAGTGTGCACCAGGGTCCAAGAATTTAAAAAAAAAAAAAAAAAAATTTCTTATGAAATGGTAGAGAATCTTTTTCTGAAGGTAATAAAACAAAAAGTACGAAATTTGATGGAAAATTTATGAAATTATGCTCTCGTGAATTTTGATGCTTCAGCGATATTTATGCATCAACAATTTTGCCGAATTTGCCTCCCATTTTAGGCCAATTACATTATTCCAGTCGACCAAATTCTTAGCTATTTCGCTAGTATTACTTCTATTCCATCGATTGAGCACAAGAAATCGCCCAGTCAACTGTTTCAACTACAAAATAAAGTAATCGGAAATTGGTAATTTAGCCAATTTAACACAAAGTTCAAAATATTCCAATTTCAAAATAGGGTCCAGAATAAACAATGCAGGCATTCCTGGCACTAAACTAACATTTCCTCTGTTCATTAGTTACGTTTTCAGTCTTTACAAATTAATTCCATTTTGATTTTTTATTCACATAATGAATTTTTATTCAAACCAAAAACTGGAAGATTTATTCCTATGCAATATTGTAATAATTGTATAAATAATATCATCACATTTGTGAACGTATATTAGACCCACCAGCTGGCGCGTATTAGATGTGTGAGGACATTTGTTTACTCTTGAACATCGGCAAAAATTTAATATTTCCGCTATTTTGAGCTCAGTTTCAAGCCATTTCCAGTACTAAAACTAATCAAAATCATCTCTATTTCTGTAATATATCTTTCATTCTATCAAATGATACCAAGAAATCGCAAATACAACTATAAAAAGCAAACGAAAAAACACTGCAAAGTCGCTGTTTTAATAAAAAATTATGGTTTCAGTTTTTTTTCTCTCATTATGCACTGTGTGCGGCAGGATGTGTTTTATGTGGTGCACACTTACCACATAGATGTATTCTCTCATATCTATGCACAAATTTACCGCTCACAGCTTATCTGAGTGAGCCGAGCTCATGGCGTAGAACTATGGTTTGGACCCTCAACTCAAAGCCGTAGAACTACGACACAGACCCTGAAAGGGTTAAGGGTTAATCTGAAGAAGGGAAGGGTAGCCCCAATTTCTTGGATCATGAACCCTTCACCAGCATTAAGATGCTCTCTCTTAAAGGACTGTGAGAGAATAAATGGTAGAGGCCTATGCAAAGCAACTTGCCTCACACCTCAACTTAATCTAGCTGAATGCCATTTCAGCTTTGCCTGTAATTATGGAGAAGCTAGCAACTTAGTTATGTACAAGGCCAATACAGTGGTACCTCGGATTTCATACAGCTCCCAACTCGAACAATTATTTAAGTGTAGTTTTGTAAGTGCTTTTGTAAGTGTATTTTTGGGGGTCTGAAACGGACTAATCTAATTTACATTTGTCCTTATGGGAACAAATTCGTTCGGTAACGGCACTCGAACAGCCTTCTGGAACGAATTACATATTGACGAAATCCGGGGTACCACTGTATTCTAAAGCATCCCCCAATTGAAACAGCTTATAGGACAGCAAGTTTACAAGACAGGTAGCCCTTAGCAGTTTCACATTGACAGCAAACTTCTCAAGGGCATCACTCTATCAGCAATCATCCATTCCTTGACTAATACATTTGGTATCAGTTCTCACAATATATTTAAGAAATTTACCAAATAAAAGGTGTGGCCCACAGTTGGCACCTACTTCATCATTCCTTACTTGTATGTTGCTTAACATTAAACAAAGTACAGTATGTACTCACAAATGCTCTTCATAATATAAATATTGATAATGCCAGACACTGAATTGAACAGAGACAAGATAACAGATGTACAACAAATGCAGGAACTCACAGCCTAATCCTAGAATAATCCTTAATTATTAAAAAAAGAATGGAGAAAGTGGTGAAAAAAAAAAGACGCAAACATAAATGACAGGGAGGAGAGCCTAGAGCAGGAATAACTGCAAATAGAGGAAGAGCAAGAATGAGTGGGAATAAAGGAAAGTGAGATGAGAAAATAGAAAGGAGGAAACATGAAAAAGCAAAGGAGTGTGTGAGAAAGGAAAGAGGAAGGAAAAATATAGAGTATGAAAGATCCAAAGAAGTATACTACAAAGGAAAAGTGCAAAGTGTATCACACTTTTGATTTCTCTAATATGCAAAATTTATGCATCTCTTTCAGATAAACCTTGACTGTTCTACCATACAAGCAAAACACTCACCTTGGTTAACCCAACATTCCTTGTGTATGTACACATTTCTCTCTTATCTGGATCCACAATAGATTCTTCGATGATACTGACATTCCGGGCACTGATCAGTCGTTCGCCCCATTTTGGCATACGATTTGTTTTAGTTAATATCCTTTTGGAGTGCAGCTGATGTCCAATGACTTTCCTGACTATGGTGTCCTCAGACAGAACATGAGAGCTGTGGACATACAAACTTGTAAGTGAGAAGAAATAACCATAAAAATCTGTGACCATAAACAAAAAACAGCATGGAAAAAATTAACAGAAAACAAATATTCAGACACTTTAAAGCCTTTTTTTAACACACTGGCCATCTCACACTGAAGTAGGGTGACTCAAAAATGAAGAAACACTTTCACCTTCACTGTCTTGCCAGTTCAAAACTGCAAATATCCCCACTCCTCCTTCAAAGTGCAGGCACTGTAATTTCCACCTCCAAGACTCAAGTTGGGCTGGCCAGTTTTCTTGAATCCCTTCATAAATGTTACCTTGCTCACTCTCAAACAGTACGTCAAAGTTATAAAAACCACTTGCCTCCACTCACTCCTATCTAATACGCTTTCTGGATGCCTAAGCCCCCTCACACACAAAACCTCCTTTACCCCCTCCAAGTCATCCTATTTTGGTCCAAAATAGGAGCAAAATAGGAGAAGTTATTTGTCTCCCATGGGTTCGAGGACCCTGATGAAAATAACTTAAGTCACACTGTTGGGTTATTTTAGGCTATATCTACTTAAGTTACCAATATTGTATACCTATAACCAATATGTGTTACTGAAAACATTGTATAAATTTATAAAACAGTCTGTAAAGGTACATATACGTACATTACCTGAATAAAGCCATCTTAAGCTACAAACTGTTTTTGCTGCGTTAATCCCAATTTTGTTAAGTTATGAGAACTATCACCAAGGCTAATGAATTATGATAAAAATTACTATTAAGAAATCTTTACCTTTCAGGGTTTGGGTAACGCTGCCAGATACCCTGAGCCACTTGCTCCCATGAAAATTTGAGGATACTGCTGCCTTCATAGAACTTCATTGCTGCAATTTTGTTATAGTATGCTGAAATTGAAAAAAAAATATTGAAATTATTAAAAAAAAAAATACTTTCACTTTTGCATGAATGACATTGTCAATACAGTGGTACCTCGACTTACGATGGTCCCCAAACTCACCCTTTTATGTAAGTTTATTTTTTTAAATGCTTTTGTAAGTGTAATTTTGGGGGTCTAAAAGGACTAGTCTATTTTACAACATTTCTTAAGGAGATAAATTCGTTTGGTAATGGCACTTGAACAGCATTCTGGAATGAAAAAATATCGTAAGTCGAGGTACCACTGTATTAAGTGCCTAAACTGTATACTAACTCACATAGCCAGACATGCTTCATTTATTTAGTCAATTTGCTTATTTTTGATGGCATATATTTTTTAGATTTTTTTTTTTTTTTTTTCAACAAGTCGGCCGTCTCCCACCGAGGCAGGGTGACCCAAAAAGAAAGAAAATCCCCAAAAAAGAAAATACTTTCATCATCATTCAACACTTTCACCACACTCATACATAATCACTGTCTTTGCAGAGGAGCTCAGATACGACAGCTGAGAAAAGTCCCTCCCAGCTGTCACTATCTCAGACCCCTCCTTTAAAGTGCAGGCATTGTACTTCCCATTTCCAGGACTCAAGTCCAACTAAATCAATTAACTGGTTTCCTGAATCCCTTCACAAAATGTTACCCTGCTCACACTCCAACAGATCGTCATGTCCCAAAAACATTCGTCTCCATTCACTCCTATCTAACACGCTCACACATGCTTGCTGGAAGTCCAAGCCCTCGCCCACAAAACCTCCTTTACCCCTTCCCTCCAACCTTTTCTAGGACGACCCCTACCCCGCCTTCCTTCCCTACAGATTTATACGCTCTCCAAGTCATTCTACTTTGATCCATTCTCTCTAAATGACCAAACCACCTCAACAACCCCTCTTCAGCCCTCTGACAAATACTTTTAGTAACTCCACACCTTCTCCTAATTTCCACATTCGAATTTTTTGCATAATATTTACACCACACATTGCCCTTAGACAGGACATTTCCACTGCCTCCAGCCTCCTCCTCGCTGCAGCATTTGCAACCCATGCTTCACACCCATATAAGAGTGTTGGTACCACTATACTTTCGTACATTCCCTTCTTTGCCTCCATGGATAACGTTTTTTGTCTCCACAGATACCTCAATTGCTCCCCTATCCACTCTATCATATGCCTTTTCTAAATCCATAAATGCAATAAAAACTTCTCTACCTTTATCTAAATACTGTTCACATATATGCTTCACTGTAAACACTTGATCTACACATCCCCTACCCACTCTAAAGCCTCCTTGCTCATCTGCAATCCTACTCTCTGTCTTACCTCTAATTCTTTCAATAATAACCCTGCCATACACTTTACCTGGTATACTCAGTAAACTTATTCCCTATAATTTTTACACTCTCTTTTATCCCCCTTCCCTTTATATAAAGGAACTATACATGCTCTCTGCCAATCCCTAGGTACCTTCCCTCTTTCATACATTTATTAAACAAAAATACCAACCACTCCAGCACTATATCCCCCTGCTTTTAACATTTCTGTCATGATTCCATCAATTCCAGCTGCTTTACCCCCTTTCATTCTACGTAATGCCTCACGCACCTCCCCCACACTCACATCCTGCTCTTCTTCACTCCTAAACGATGTTGTACCTCCCTGACCAGTACATGAAATTACCGCCTCCCTCTTTTCATCGACATTTAAAAGTTCCTCAAAATATTCCCGCCATCTACCCAATACCTCCAGCTCCCCATCTACTAACTCCCTACTCTGTTTTTAACTGACAAATCCATTCGTTCCCTAGGCTTTCTTACCTTGTTTATCTCACTCCAAAATTTTTTCTTGTTTTCAGCAAAATTTCTTGACAGAGCCTCTCCCATTCTTTCATCCGCTCTTCTTTTGCACTCTCTCACCACTCTCTTCACCTTTCTTTTACTCTCCATATACTCTGCTCTTCTATTAACACTTCTGTTTTGAAAAAACCTCTCATAAGCTACCTTTTTCTCTTTATCACACCCTTTACTTCTTCATTCCACCACTCACTCCTCTTTCCTCCTGCACCCACCCTCCTATAGCCACAAACTTCTGCCCCACATTCTAATACTGCATTTTTAAAACTATCCCAACTCTCTTCAACCCCCCCACTACTCCTACTTGCACTAGCCCACCTTTCTGCCAATAGTTGCTTATATCTCACCCTAACTTCCTCCTCCCTTAGTTTATACACTTTTACCTCTCTTACTTGCTGTTGCCATTTTTTTTTTGTCCCATCTCCCTTTTTACTCTAACTGTAGCTACAACCAAATAATGATCTGATATATCCGTTGCCCTCTATAAACATGTACATCCTGAAGCCTACTCATCAACCTTTATCCACCAATACATAATCCAACAAACTACTTTCCTTACGTGCTATATCATACCTTATATATTTATTTATCCTCTTTTTCATAAAATATGTATTACTTATTACCAAACCTCTTTCTACACATAGCTCAATTAATGGTTCCCATTTACATTTACCCTGGCACCCCAAATTTACCTACTACTCCATCCACAACATTTTTACCCACTTTAGCATTAAGATCCCCAACCACAATTACTCTCTCACTTGGTTCAAAACTCCCCACACACTCCCTCAACATTTCCCAAAATCTCTCTCTCCTCTACACTTCTCTCTTCTCCAGGTGCATGAACACTTACTATAACCCACTTTTCACATCCAACCTTTATTTTACTCCACATAATCCTTGAATTTATACATTTATATTCCTTCTTTACCTGCCATAACTGATTATTCAACATTATTGCCACTCCTTCTTTAGCTCTAACTCTATTTGAAACCCCTGATCTAATCCCATTTATTTCTCCCCACTGAAACTCTCCTACCCCCTTCAGCTTTGTCTCACTTAAAGCCAGGACATCCAGCTTCTTTTCATTCATAACATCTACAATCATCTCTTTCTTATCATTCGCACAACATCCACGCACATTCAAACATCCCACTTTGACGGTTTTCTTCTTCTTTTTAGTAAGCTATACAGGAAAAGGGGTTACTAGCCCATTGTTCCCGGCATTTTAGTTGACTTTTACAACACGCATGGCTTACGGAGGAAAGATTCTTATTCCACTTCCCCATCAAACTTAAAAGACTATTTGGATTATTATCCCTGAAGGGTTAGTAATCCCAAATAACCCAATAAAGCCATTTAATGTGGCTTATTTCTGATGAGGCATTTTTTCGTCTTCCCAAAAGATGTGACCTGGAACAATCAACTCCCAGGTATTTATTTGTTGCTAGGTAAGAGAGGCAGCAAGTATTAGGGGCAGCCCCCACATCCTCTAGTGTGAGCTGAGTGCTACAAGACACCCTAGCCTAACCTATAGTAAGTATATTTAGGCACATACGTATACATATAAATACAATTATATCATACATAGTGTAAATTACCTAGGATATCCCCCCAAAAAGTCAAACAGTGACTTACTAACATTTCCTGTCACTACCTGACTGCCATGTACATAGCCTTCAACAAACTGTTACCCAGCTTCTAGGCAACTATACATTTTCTTTTATAAATAAGTTTTTATTTAGGATTTGGGCACGTAACATACCATTTTTTTATATATAATTGTCTTGAGGGGGAACATGTTACGATCACATTATGTAAATTAAATATACCTAAATGCTAAAATTATAAAAATGAGATTTATTAGGTAATAAAATTAACTCCAGTGCTTAAACAAAAATAACCTTATAACCAAGTTAGTATTAGTAATTTTACAGACAAAAGAATGTGACAAGCATTCACTGATAAGTTATCGGCCAGGAAGACTGCATCACAATCCGGACTCTAGCAACCCACTACTAAACAAAATATGAAATATTTCCAAATATTAAAGAAACCTACCCTGATTATGCTTATCTTGTTAGGTCAGCGAAGCACAAATCATTAAAACATTTTTGGATAATACTGGTGAGGAGTCAGAATGCGTTGTTTACATGGCCAATAAAGTGAGGGTGTCGCCGGCCACACCACTAACACGAGAGACTCAACTCTACCTCATACCTTCAACTTTTATATAATAGATGGCGCTCCCTCTGACGATACATAGGCTCTATTCCACAGTGAATCCATACATGATTTACACTGAGATATGTATTTCTTTCGACGTAAATATTCTGAGAGTTAACCATACTTCCCATTGAAGGTCTTAAAGTATTTTAAGTAAAATGACACAAATGCAACTAATGTGACATTTTATTGTGGCAACGTTTCGCTCTCCAGGAGCTTTTTCAAGGTAACGGCTTGAAAAAGCTCCTGGAGAGCGAAACGTTGCCACAATAAAATGTCACATTAGTTGCATTTGTGTCCTTTTACTTAACATATTGTCGGTAATTCTACCAATATTAATACATTAAAGTATTTTGTTTGGTGGCGATAAGGTTACGGTGGAGCCTTAAAGATTTTTTGGGCTTATCCTAGCTAATTGGCGCATCTATTACAGCAAAGAAAGAGGTATATATAAACGAGTGTATGACCAAAAAAACGTCAGAACCTCTTGTATCGAATCAGAAAACTTAAGCGGGAGAATAATGATAAAATCCACCAATGTTTCACCCGGGATGGGAAAATTCTAGTGAAGAAAACAAATGTAAGCCAATTATATACTATCATAAATGAGAATGAACTATCAAGCTTCCTTAGGGATGCAAATATTAGAGACTGATTAAACATAATGTCCAAATAAAAACCCTACGTGTAGTGTATGTTCTGCTCATCTACCTCATTTAAGTGCTTTCACTAGTTAGAAGCAACTACCTCATTACCTGGAGAGAATTCCAGGGGTCAACGCCCCTGCGGCCCTGTCTGTGACCAGGCCTCATGTTGGACCAGAGCCTGATCAACCAGGCTGTTACTGCTGGCCGCACGCAATCCAACGTACGAACCACAGCCTGGCTGGTCAGGTACCGACTTTAGGTGCCTGTCCAGTGCCTGCTTGAAGACAACCAGGGGTTTGTTGGTAATCCCCCTGATGTATGCTGGGAGGCAGTTGAACAATCTTGTATATCTGACACTTATTGTGTTGTCTCTGAACGTGCTAGTGGCACCCCTGCTTTTCATTGGGGGGATGTTACATCGCCTGCCGAGTCTTTTGCTTTCGTAGGGAGTGATTCTCGTGTGCAAGTTTGGTACTAATCCCTCGAGAATTTTCCACGTGTATATAATAATGTATCTCTCCCGCCTGCGTTCTAGAGAGTACAGGTTTAGGAACTTCAAGCGTTCCCAGTAATTGAGGTGGTTTATCGCAGTTATGCGTGCCGTGAAGGTTCTCTGCACATTTTCAAGGTCAGCAATTTCACCCGCCTTGAAAGGTGCAGTTAGTGTGCAGCAATATTCGAGCCTAGATAGAACAAGCGATCTGTAAAGTGTCAACATGGGCTTGGCATCCCTGGTTTTGAAGGTTCTCATTATCCATCCTGTCATTTTTCTAGCAGATGCGATTGCTACGGTGTTATGGTCCTTGAAGGTGAGATCCTCTGACATGATCACTCCCAGGTCTTTGACATTAGTTTTTCGCTCTATTGTGTGGTTTGAATTAGTTCTGTACTCCGATGATATTTTAATTTCCTCACGTTTTCCGTATCTGAGTAATTTAAATTTCTCATCATTGAACTTCATATTGTTTTCTGCAGCCCATTTAAAGATTTGGTTTATGTCTGCTTGGAGTCTTGCAGTGTCTTCAACGGTGGACACTGTCAAACAGATTTGGGTGTCATCTGCCAAGGAAGACACGACACTGTGGCTTATATCCCTGTCTATGTCCGATATGAGGATGAGGAACAGGATGGGAGCGAGTACTGTGCCTTGTGGAGCAGAGCTTTTCACAGTAGCTGCCTCAGACTTTACTCTGTTGACTACTACTCTTTGTGTTCTATTTGTTAGGAAATTATAGATCCATCTACCAACTTTTCCGGTTATTCCTTTATCACGTATTTTGTGTGCTATTATACCATGGTCACACTTGTTAAAGGCTTTTGCAAAGTCTGTGTATATTACATCTGCATTTTGTTTGTCTTCTAGAGCATCCAGGACCTTGTCATAGTAGTCCAGTAGCTGAGACAGACAGGAGCGACCTGCTCTAAACCTATGCTGCCCTGGGTTGTGTAATTGATGGGTATTTAGATGGGTGGCGATCTTGCTTCTTAGAACCCTTTCAAAGATTTTTATGATATGGGACGTTAGCGCTATCGGTCTGTAGTTCTTTGCTATTGCTTTACTGCCCCCTTTGTGGAGTGGGGCTATGTCTGTTGTTTTTAGCAGCTGCGGGACGATCCCTGTGTCCATGCTCCCTCTCCATTGGATGTTAAGGGCACGTGATAGGGGCTTCTTGCAATTATTGATGAACACGGAGTTCCGTGAGTCTGGGCCTAGGGCAGAGTGCATGGGCATGTCATTTATCGCCTTTTCGAAGTCATTTGGCGTCAGGATAATGTCTGATAGGTTTGCGTCTACCAAACCTATCAGAGGTTAATAACCAGTCTGAGGTCTTCGACTCTCAGACTGGTTAGCGGCTCGCTAAAAACTGAGTCATATTGGGACTTGAGTACCTCACTCATTTCCTTGCTGTCATCTGTGTAAGACCCATCTCGTTTAAGTATGGGCCAAATACTGGATGTTGTTCTCGACTTTGATTTAGCATAAGAAAAGAAATACTTTGGGTTTCTTTCGATTTCATTTATGGCTTTTAGTTCTTCCCGCGTTTCTTGACTCCTGTAAGATTCCTTTAGTTTTAGTTCAATGTTTGCTATTTCTCTGACCAGTGTCTCTCTACGTATTGCAGATATATTGGCCTCTTTTAACCGCTCTGTTATTCCTTGCCTTCTCCTGTATAAGGAGCGTCTTTCTCTTTCTAGTTTACATCTTTTCCTCCTTTTTCTTGAAGGAATATGTCTTGAGCATACCTCCAGTGCCACAGAGTTAATCTGTTCTAGACATAGGTTGGGATCTCTGGTGCTTAGGCTATCTTCCCAGTCTATATCATTTAGGACTTGGTTTACTTGGTCCCACTTTATGCTTTTGTTATTGAAGTTGAATTTGGTGAAGGCTCCCTCATGACTGGTCACATTTTGGCGCTCTGGGGTCCTGCGCATACATGTCTGAACCTCTATTATGTTGTGATCTGTATATTGTTTTTGATATGGTGACATTTCGTATCAGGTCATCATTGTTAGTGAAGATGAGGTCCAGTGTATTTTCCAATCTTGTAGGCTCTATTATTAGTTGGTTTAAGGTGAATTTGGTGCAGAGATTTAAAAGCTCGTGTGTGTGCGAGTTTTCATCTGAGCTGCCTCCTGGTGTTATCTCTGCTACAACATTATTTGCTATGTTCCTCCATTTTAGGTACCTTAGATTAAATCCCCCAGGAGCAAGATGTTGGGGGCAGGAGCTGGAAGATTTCCCAGACAGTGGTCAATTTTCAAAAGTTGTTCCTGGAATTGTTGGGACGTTAAATCCGGAGGCTTGCAACCACAATGACCAAATTTTGGTTCTCGATCTTTACTGCTAAAACTTCAACTACATCATTTGAGGCATTTAGTAGTTCCGAGCATATAAGTAACTGTGATATACAGGCCTACCCCCCATCCTTTTGCCTGTTCACTCTGTCGCATCTGTATAGGTTGTAACCCGGGATCCATATTTCGTTGTCCAAGTGATCCTTTATGTGGGTCTCTGTGAAAAACCACGAACATTGCGTTTGACTCTGTAAGCAGTCCACGGATGAAAGGTATTTTGTTGTTAGTTGCTGGCTTTAGACCCTGTATATTTTAGTTAGTTAGTTTGATATCTTTATTATGCACCCCATACCCATCCTGTGGGCGGTAGTCAAAAGATTACAGAGGTGCATAATGGGTCCAGGGACTAGACCCCAAAGTTTTGATAGCTGAACAAGTTACAAAGGTAATGAACTGTATATTTGCAAAGAAGAATGTCGTCGGATTGGTGGTATGGGGGGGAAAGTCTTTTTTTTCCCGGCTCTAATATCTGGTGTTTTGGAGTGGAGGCTGTCGACTGTGATTCCACTCCAGAAATTATCGGAGTTGGTGTACGATTTCTGTCATTTCCTGCCAGCTTTTTTTTCTTCCTACCATAGTGTTGCTGTGTCAGTCAAGTATTCTACATAGTAAATTACCTTGGATAACCCAAAAAATAAAAGTGATTTAGTTCCATTGAGGTCCTTGAAATCTTAATATTTAAAGTTATAGTAAAAGCAAGTGCAAGAGGAATAAACCGAACTGAGTTATTGACATGAACATTAAATAGAGGATCAGCCTATAATATGTACACGAATGTTAACTATACAAGAAATCCCTTTCCTCCCTTTCTGTAGCTTCATTCAGTTTCACTCCTTTATTGTTGTACAACAAAAGGTATTTGAAGCCTGACCACCTACTGTGGGTACTACAAAGTCGTGTTCCCTTCCCCTAGTACTATAATTGCTTTGGTTCCCAGCCTTGACAAACTTAACAGCAAGATATTCTGGACACTGCTTGTGAGCAATTTTATAAACGTGATTTAACTTCAGTAGTTTCACTCTGCAACATTCAGCATATCCAGTTGTTGCAATTCATCCTGGTCTACATGCTCTCCTAGACCCAGGTCCAGGATGAATCTTTATATTTTGTTCTGAGTGATTTGTAGTCTATCTTTCATTTTTTTTTGTTAAGGCAGAGTACCACGAAGAGCTAGACATAGGGTCCTGCGAGCCTCAGTAGGTAGACTCTATAAAGGAACTTTAGTCTGGAATTCGCTTTCTTTACTACACTGTTTCCTATCAATTCTCCTGACATGCTATAATTATGATCATAATTTTTAAAGGGATGGACCGGTAAGCCAGCGGAAGGCCTCGGTCAGATGACCAAAAGCTTCAACGGCGGGTCATCATCTAAGACCCGCGTCAGGAAACACTTAGTCATGTTTCCTGACAAACCTTACCTAACCTAACCATCCTGACATGCTTGGGTCAAAGGAGATTCCCAGATATTTCACTGAAGATACTGAAGTGATGGGTTCCCCATTACACTGAACATTAAAATTAATTACCCTTTTCAATTTATTTTTCGTGCCATAAAGTATGACTTCTGTTTTCGTAAGGTGTAGCGATAATTTGTTGTCTACTATCCATTTTCTGCAGGACTCTACTTCCTGTGATAGTACATTTGCTATATATTGTGGAACTGTACCTGAGACAAGCAAAGCATTATCGTCTGCATACAACCGAAGCTTCAGCTTGGCACTGATGGGCATGTTATTCACATAATATAAAAATTGTAAGGGACCCCAAGATACTACCTTGGAGAACCCCACATGTTATCGGCAGCGGTTCTGATTCTGTATTATTGATCTTGACAATTTGTTTCATGTTGCCCAGGTAGGATTTAAACCAGTCAACAGAGCCTATACCGATAGCTTGTAGTTTCTTACATAAAAATAAATATTTTAGTTTCTTGTGCAGTATAAAAAATGTAGTTTATATGCAATAAAATATTGTTAAACACAAAAGAAAGCCACTAGTATGCAAGACTAGGGTCACTACCTATGAGATTCCCAAACGACATTTGAGTTCCCAGGAAGTTCATCAGATTAATAAGGGAAGTATCGGTCTAGTAAAATTACTTGAAACTTGACTGATAACTATGGAGAATGTTTTTGTCATTAAGATACTTAACTACTTTACAATACACCGCTTTCTCAATAATTTTAGACATCACGCTGAGTATACTTACAAGCCTATAGCTGCCGACGTCAGACCTGTTTCTTTTTTCTTGAAAATTGAATAACTGACCTTGAACCCCTTTGGCACAGTGATGGAAAATTGTATTTTATGCGCAATGTGGATTGGCAGTTCAGAGGCATCATCTTTTAGGAATTTGTCTGGGATTTTATCTGATCCGGTGCTGTTAGCTGGGTTTAACTTAGTTTTTTTCGCACGAAGTCATAAGATAAGATTTTATTCGGATTTTTAACCCCGGAGGGTTAGCCACCCAGGATAACCCAAGAGAGTCGGTGCGTCATCGAGGGGCTGTCCGTCTTATTTTCATTGGGGTCCTCAATCTTGTCCCTCCGGATGCTACCCACACCAGTCGACTAACACCCAGGTACCTACTTGCTTGCTAGGTGAACGGGACAACAGGTATAAGAAAACACGCCCAATTTTTTCCACCCTTGCCGAGGATCGAATCACGGACATTCAGCGTATGAAGCGAGATTGAAGTCTGTGTTGAAGGTATTTGATGCAACTGCCAGTTGTGTAGAATGAATTGAAACAATTTGCCACTTTAGTTGATTCATGGCATACCTCGTTATCAATATTTATCAGTGTTAGATCTGTCTACGAGTTTATGACTATACACCAGCACTTTTAGTTGTTGCCAAAGCTATAAGATTTTTAAGATTGTTCTTGTATTCTTCGATTTTTGAGCAATAGTGACTTACCATTGCTCTTTTTATATGCCTCTGTTCCTTACCCTGTGAAATTCGTTTAACTATCGCTGCGACATCATGTCTGTTTGCCCTAAATCTTTTTTTTTTTAGCAACTGATCTCTGAATTTGATATTATATAATAAATCCACAGTTATGCAGGGTTCAGTCCTTCATTTAATCCTAGCCTCTTTAACTTGTGCAGTATCAACAAGGATAGCAGGAACATGGTTTTGATTTTTCCTCAAAACATCAGTGATGAAATGATTACAAAGACTTGTGGGAATGACGCTAGACTGACTGATGTTATCAATGCTGTTACATAATATTTGGTTGAATACTGAAATCTTAACCTAGTATATTAAGACTTTTGGTATCTGTACAGCTTGTGTAAATAGCTACAATTACGCGTTTAGCGAGACAAGTTGTGAATGACTATTTGGTCAATTACAAGTAAACTGCATGGAATTTACAGGCAGATGATGGAAAGAACAACAATGTTAAAGATGTTGGCAGATGTCACCGAGTTCCAGATTTTTTGGCCTTTAATTTTCATAGCTTCTGAACAGGTTGTGACACGAAGAATGTCAAAGAAATTCTTGTTCCTTGCATTGTGTCCATGTGTTCTATTGCAGCTCGCCAGATAGAATATAAACTGTGGGCTGATGTTTGAGCTGAGAGTCTTGTAAACATAGCGTGTACAATAGAAAGCATGAATATTTATATGTTAAACCAGTTTAAAATTTCGGATAAGAGAGGTGTGTGTCGCCTGGAGCCTGAACGAGTAATTATTTTGAGAGCTGATTTTTGCTGAATAAAAGCTGGTTTACGGTGATTAGCTATTGTTGAGCCCCCATGTACAAATACCATGAAATATGGATAAAGAATAAAAACATAATACCGTGCCTGGAACAATACACCAATAACCAGTACTTAGGAGAGGGAAAGTAATAACGACGTTTCGGTTCGATTTGGACCACTGAGAAAACATATGCTGCTATGTATGATAATCTATATAATTGTATTTGTGTATACCTGAATAAACTTACTTGCTTAAGGCGAGAATATATACGAGAGGGGGCGGGGATTGATAGATTAGACTCATTAGAGAGTAGTACAAAGTGAGCAGGAATGTTTGGGGGCATACGTGTATTTTCAGAGAATGCCCACCGTTCCGGATTTTTTTTTTAAGAAATATTTTGGGTGTGTATGTCGAATTTTACTTTACTGTTTAGGTGTATTCCTAAGAATTTACCCTCGGTCTGCCTATCGATCTTAACTTTTTTTTGTACTTTCATTTTATTGCTGTTATTATTTTTTCTTTTGTAAACCGAGCATAATCTAATTTACTACAAACACTGCATTAAATTTCGTATAATTTTCTTTTAGAAGGATAATAAATATAAACAATTGTTTTTCTAAAGTGGAGTCATGTGATAGCAATTTTCTATCCAAGCTTGAGCAGAGTGGCGATGCAAGTACAATATTAGGAAAAACTATCATCTATAAATCTGAGATGTGTTGAACATTAGTATTTGCATGATCTTGTGACGCCAAGAATTTTATACACGTAATTAAGAAATATGTAGAATGGATATTTTCTGTACAGTTTGATCGTCCGTAAACCATGGATTAGATTATCTACTTACAGCAGTACATTTGCAAAGGAAATACTCAGACTAAGAAATAATGTTATAAATTTTATTATAACATTTATTTTATAAATAGTGGCGCAAGCGATACTGTGATGGATTTAAATAAGTTCTCGTGAGATGGGACAGATCAAAGTCAAAACTTGTTTCCGAACGAAACATCAGCTGTGTTTACATGCTACTTCCGTGCATGTGCTCGTTTTGGGCACCCAAAGTTTTTCCTTTGATTATTAAGATGGTTTGATCTCTTTGATGCAACACTGTACACTCAGAAGTCTGTATATACCCATGTATTACTGTGTTGGACGTTACTGCCTACATAAAGAGATCGAAGGTAGTTACTGTACATTATGTGCAGAGGAAGTTGCTCTTTTTTTTTCTTTATAAACTTAGTGAAAGTATTTAATGTCCAGATAATTAAAGTGAAGTAAAGCTCCCGTCCTAGACGAGGCGAGATCTACCTTCATGTTTATTTATTACTCTCCTCATTACCTAGCACTAAATAATGCCTGGGAGCTAGTTGACTTCTGGGTTGCACTCTGGGAAAGGAATTAAGCCATAAGTGCTAAACCCTTATGGGTTTAGCACTTAGTTTCTATTGTAATAATAATAATAATAATAATACAACATCCAAGGTTGCTTATCTGAATAGACTTGTCATTTTCATCCAAGATTTATAACCTACTGGGATAGTCCTATAAAAGCCTTTATCTAAGGATGTTACTATGTCCTCCCAGACACGTAAAGGAATATCTTGTAAACTGAGTAAATATATCTGTAATCTACAAATACTGAATACCAAGGCTCATGCACTAAGGTTCATATGTATTATGGGGTTTTTGTTCCAGAATAATGAGAATATATAACGGTGGGAAACGGCCGACGTGTTAAAAAAAATATACGTATATAACATGATAAAAATATCTTGGTCAAGACAAAACTCACAGCTGTGGGTTCAAGTTTGAGAAATTTTGATTTAGGAAAGCACTAGTTTGTCACTACAGCTGTAAATTATTGAATTAAACTCTCAAGTATAATGTCACTGAAGCAAGAACTTTGGGTAGCTTTAAAAATAGATTAGACCTGTTTATGAATGGGCCAGTAGGCCTGCAGTTCTCCACTATTATGCTTTTATAGTTGATGATAGAATACCATGGTGGTACTTTGAAGATGGTTGTCAGTAGTATTGCCATGATTCAGAAGAAATATTTAACACTTGCAAACAAAGCCATACCTTAGCAATTCAACCTAACTAATCAAAATTTCCCAATTTAACCTAAGTAATTTTTATCTAACAACCTAACCAAACTTAATCAATTACAATTAATCAAAACCTAGTGTGTATACTCAGATATAACTGGATGCCATTTATAAGTCACCCTAGGACTTTTTGTCAAAATATCCTTAATTTTTATATATCTCATTCATTAGTCTACCTTAGTATTTGAAGAATTATACAAGGGGCTCTGATGTGAAAAATACTAACTGAAACTTGAAAAAAAAGTAACAAAAACCTAAAAATCTTGCTGAAATCTTCAAAATATTTTTGCAAAAACAAAAAATATTCAGGCCAAAACCTGATAAACATAAAAATAGAGAAGCACTGCAATAGATTTATTTGTTTGTTTTGGCAAACAAATAAATCCATTATATAAAACTATAAAAGGAGGAGCACTACATATGTGTAGAGTTCATGTTTGTTTGGAAGAAATTGATAAAAACTTGTACCATAGATTATATAATGCCATTTTTTTAAGGTCAAGAGTGAGTCTTAGTGATCTGTAAATCAGTGCCAGATTTTATTTAAGAGAGGCCCTAGGCTATGCCACTTGTGAGGCTCCTCCCAATCCCCCACCCTTATGACTAGAAGAAGATGGAAGTGTTTTGAACAAAATTCAGTAACACCAAAGATGATGACGGGTGTTTGAAATTCCACAATTCCTCCTCTAAACCAAATGAGATATTATTGTTAAATATGTTAGTGATTGAAAAAAGCATAAATGTTAAAATTAACACTGAAAAACTTTTGCAATAACAGAAGTTTGTAAACATTTTTTGGAATAAGTGGGAATTTTTAGGAAAATGAAATTGTAAGTTTACTTTTATATTCTTTAAAATAAATATATATATTTTTTAAGCACATCAGCCGGCAGGATGACCCAAAAAGAAAGAAAAACCCAAAGCGAAAGAAAAAACTTTCATCATTATTCAACATTTTCACCATCACTCGTACATAATCACTGTCTTTGCAAAGGCACTCGGATACGACAGTTCAGATATCACTCCAAATAAGCCAATATACCAAACCACTCCTCCAGAGTGCAGACATTGTACTTCCTATTTCCAGGACTTGAGTCTGGATAACTGGTTTCCCAGAATCCTTTCACAAAATATTACCCTGCTCACACTCCAACAGCTCATCAGGTCCCAAAAAACATTTGTCTCTTTTCACTCCTAACACGCTCATGCACGCTTGCTGGAAGTTCAAGCCCCTCACCCACAAAACCTCCTTTACCTCCTCCCTCCAACCTTTTCGAGGACAACCCCTACCCCGCCTTCCTTCCCCTACAGATATACAGTGGACCCCCGGATTTCGTACTGCTCCCAACTCTAACAATTATGTAAGTGATTTTGTAAGTGTATTTTTGGGGGTCTGAAACGGACTAATCTAATTTACATTCGTCCTTTTGGGAACAAATTTGTTTGGTAACGGCACTCGAACAGCCTTCTGGAAAGAATTATTGACGAAATCCGGGGGTTCACTGTATATATTCTTTTGAAATACGTATTAAGAAATAAAGAAACTACAATCATCAAATACACTAAGACTAAAATAGTTTTTTTTTTTTTAGCCTTCCTTATAGCAAAATCATCCAAAGGTTCATCAAAATTCGTTTGTCTAAGTTTGTCACTTTCAGTGCACAGAATGCTTAGTGGAGACAACCTCTCTTGAGACATTGTGGCCCTTAATTCATTTTTAATTCTTTTGAGGCTTGAAAAAGACCTTTCTCTTGAGCAGTTAGTGACCAATAAGCTAAGAAATAGCTGCAAGATTGCTTCCACATTAGGGAAAACCATCTGAATTTTTTCCTTGCATATAATTTGATAAAGGTCTGTATGAGACAATGACTGCTCTTCTGTAGGCCTATGGCTTTGTCTCACATACAGGTGAAAGTACAAAAGTTCATCAGTAAGTTTTAGGTCAACATCTGGGTATGCTTCCATCAACAGTTCAACACCTTGCTGATTTTCTTGCTTAGATGCTGTCTGACCAGCAAGAAAGAAAAACATCTGTGCAACATCACTGTACACAGTAGCTCTTCTTAAATTGGCTTCAAGTGCATCTAGTATTGGAATAAAGGATTTTAACCTACACTTATCTCTTGAAGAGAGTTCATCTAAGGCATCAGGACCAGGTGCACTTCTGTCATTTCCTTGCCATTTCCTTAGTCTTTGTCTCCTTGTGGCTTTTACATGTTGTTCAAGTTCATCAAAATCTCCAATTTTGCTTAAAAAACCTGAAGTGATTTGTACAAACATGCACAAGTACTTAATAACAGTTTTGATTTCTGAATGGCTTTGCTGACCTTGTGAAAATGACATAGCACATGGGTAAAAAATGCAGCATAAACACAAATTCCAGTTCTTCCATTTTCTGCAAAAGATTGTAAGCTTGAAGCCTGGTATCATACTTCTCATTAACATTAGCATTCAAATGACTGAGGGCCTCAGTGATAGCACTGTAACTTTCCAAAATAGCTTCTGTGGCTTTTGCATGTACCTCCCACCTAGTGTCTAATAAATATTTAGGCATTTTTGACTGAGGTTTCAAAAATGATTTTAGAACTGCCTATCTCTCTGTGGAGAATGAAAAGAGTCTATAAAAGTTTTTGATAATGCCAAGGCAGCAGTCAACAGCTGAATGGTCCACCAAATTCAAAGAGTGACCAGCGCATGGAATAAATCTTGCAAATTGTTTTTTTTCCATGATTTTTTTTTTGCATACCATTGTACCTACTAGCCATGTTGGCAGCATTGTTGTAGGACTGCCCTTGGCATTTTCTAAAGTCAATTTCAAGCTAAGTAGTGAGATAATCACTAAATCAGCCATGATTTCTTCTGAATGGTCTTTTATCTCAAAAATATGATACACCTTAGCTGGAGGCTTCCCTAAATTTTGAAGCCCTAAGCTTCAGCCTGCCAAGCCCATAGGTAAATCCGGCACTGCTGTAATGCTGTGTTACAATAAGATGATGTTGCCACCTTCTCAGAGTTGGGCTCAATGCTAATAATGTAGTACAGGTTGGCCATCACTAATCCTGTATCATCGGGACCAGTAGGGTGTCAGATTAGTGATTTTGCCGGATTACAGAATGGTTTGGTTAGAATACACTTAACCCAACAGCGATATTTATGCATCGGCGATTTCACCCACTTTACACCCTATTTTTGGCCTATTCCATTGTTCCAGTTTACCAAACTCATTCCTTCTATTCTGTCGATTAAGTACAAGAAATTGCCCATTCACCTATTTCAACTATGTACCCAATCAGAAAACAGTAATTTGACCAATTTCACACAAATTTCAAAATAGGGTCCAGAATAAACGATGCAGACATTTCTAGCACTAAAATAACATTTTCTCTGTTCATTAGTCATATCTCCAGGCCCCTCATATATTATGCTTGCTTTTCATTTTGAATTTTTATTCACGCAAAAAATAAAAGATTTACTGTTATGCAGACTACTGCATTATTGTAATAATTGTGTAAATAATGTCAACCCATTCGTGACTGCATATTAGACTGGCCAGTTAGACACGTATTGGACGGTGATATTTGTTTACTCTTGAACATCGCCAAAAATCGAGCATTTCTGCTACTTTGAGCTCAATTTTAAGGTACTTTCCGGCTTGAAACCAATCAAATCTATATCTATTTCTGTAATATATCTTCCATTCTATCAAATAAGATAAAAAAGACGAGAATACAACCATACAAACCATACGAAAATACACCGCAAAAATTGCTGTTTTACAACAAAAGTAGAGTCGCCTTTTTTTTCTCATTAAGCACTGCGTGCTGCAGGATTTTTTATATAGTGTGCACTTACTACACAGACCAATTCTCTCATATGTAGGCCCAAATTTAGTCACGTCTCCAGGCCCTTCTTATATTATGCTCCCTTTCCATTTTGAATTTATATTCATACAAAAAATAGAAGATTTACTGATATGCAGACTACTGCATTGTAATACAGTGGACCCCTGGTTTTCGTTATTTTTTCGTTCCAGAATGCTGTTCAAGTGCCATTACCAAACGAATTTATTCCCATAAGGAATAATGTAAAGTAGACTAGTCCTTTTAAACCCCCAAAAATACACTTATAAAAGCATTTAAAAAAATACACTTACATAAAAAGGAGAGTTTCGAGCAGGACGAACACCGGGGGTCCACTGTAATTGTATAAATAATGTCAACCCATTTGTGACTGCATATTAGAGTGACCAATTGGACACGTATTATAGTCGTGGGGTGTACATGCCAAAAGCCTCTTGTATGCAGAGCATTATGGGCAAACTTAAAATTTGTTTACTCTTGAACATCGGCAAAAATTGAACATTTCTGCTAATTTGAGCTTAATTTTAAGGTACTTTCTGGCATGAAACCAATCAAAATTTTATCTATTTCTGTAATATATCTTCCATTCTATCAAATGAGACAAAAAACAAATAAGAATATAACCATACAAACCATACGAAAATACACCACAAAAGTCGCTGTTTTACAACAAAAGAAGAGTCGCCTTTTTTTCTCATGCACTGCGTGCTGCAGGATTTTTTTATGTAGTGCACACTTACCACACAGACCTATTGTCTCATATGTAGGACCAAATTTACTGGTCACAGCTTATCTGATTGAGCTGAGCTCATGGTGACCGACAGTGGCTTCAAAGCCACTTTATCTTTTATGGACAATGTATGGTGTATGTGCTTTACAGAATGAGAAGCATTTCTTTTATTCATTGGAACCATGGCTAGGGCTAAAAGTGAGCAGGTTATAACAATAAATGGAGAAAAAGAAATTGGAATGACTTATGCAGCAAGTAGTGCCACCAAACAGTAGCGGCAGGTTGGAGTGGCAACCCTGGAAATGTGAAATTATGCTAGCTGAAATTTGTGCCGGATTACTGATTGCCGGATTAGTGAAGGCTAACCTGTACCATAATTGTGTAGAAAAACAGGATATAAGAGATAGATGAGTGGGTTGTAAAGTCACAGGAAGGTCATGAGAAAAATTTGCAAATTTGAATATCATGATTTTGTTGAGATTACTATATACAGTACATTTGTTTTAAGTTAATGGTTCCTAATATCACCCCTTTGGTCTAGTCTCAAACATTTACTTTTTTATATATGTATATTTTTTTTGAAGGCTGTGATGTCCTGAAGCCCATATAAATTCTACTTCCAAAATATATATACAGTGGTACCTCGACTTACGATGGTCCCCAAACACACCCTTTTATGTAAGTTTATTTTTTTAAATGCTTTTGTAAGTGTACTTTTAGGGGTCTAAACAGACTAGTCTATTTTACATTATTTCTTAAGGAGATAAATTCGTTTGGTAATGGCACTTGAACAGCATTCTGGAATGAAAAAATATCGTAAGTCGAGGTACCACTGTAGTTCCACAGATTCTAGTCACAATTCACCCCACAGTGTTAATGGCTCTAATGAAGCTGCTAATTGATATGAAACCTTCTCTGTCCTGAAATTGGAGCAGAAGATGGTGTTCTCCAAGAAGAGCCAGAGGTAAGAGAACAAGAAGCTGGTCTAAATAAATCATGGGGCAGTCAGGCAGGAAGTTTTCCACTTTATCTGGCAACAGAAACCATGGACAGGAAGGGCTTCAAACCAGCAGAAGACAAGATGTGGGTTGCTAGCCAGGCATACCTTATGTACAGTCATGTTACTCTATTTTCAACCTATTGGTAAATTAATACATTTTTTTAATTGACTAGACCCTCAATATGAGCAGTATTTCCCTTGTAGTTCATTGGCTGTAATGAAATGTTTATAAGTCAACTTGCTCACTTTCTCACATGCTTGTTTAATATAAAAAAACAAGTGACAGACTATAGAAGATATAAAAAGGAACTTGTCCAAAGGAATCTTCTAAATGAGCTTCCTCAGTGCACTCTCACATGCTTTAAAATTCTGCACAGTTGATCCAATGATGAAAATAATATGGCTTAGAATTGATGAAAATGGTTGGAGATAAGCCCTACATTACATACATCTTGAGTTATCTTTTCCAGTGCTTGCTTTAGGGATTTCTCCTATTACAGTGTACAGTGGTACCTCGGTTAACGATGGTCCCCAAACTCACCCTTTTATGTAAGTTTATTTTTTTAAATGCTTTTGTAAGTGTATTTTTGGGGTCTAAAAGGACTAGTCTATTTTACATTATTCCTTATGGGGATAAATTCGTTTGGTAATGGCACTTGAACAGCATTCTCGAACAAAAAAATATCGTTAACCGAGGTACCACTGTACAGTGGACCCCCAGTGTTCGTCCTGCTCAAAACACTCCCTTTTGTGTAAGTGTATTTTTTTAAATGTTTTTATAAGTGTAGTTTTGGGGGTATAAAAGGACTAGTCTACTTTACATTATTTCTTAAGGGAATAAATTCGGTTGGCAATGGCACTTGAGCAGCATTCTGTTATGAAAAATGGACGAACACCGGGGGTCCACTGTATATGGTTGCAAAGATTCTTTGAATTTTTACTGTCCATTCAATTTTGTTAAGGAAAATTTTAATTGATTACTGTATATAAAGTTGAATGAATGCTTATTTACACTTGTTTAAATTTTCAGGCAATGAAATTTAGAGGAAGAAATCCATTTTATGAGTGATTCCACCATGGAGGAGGAATTGTTAGCTCTGAGGTGGAATAATCACCTCTCCACCTTTGCGTCATTATTGTCAGACCTTCGTAATGAGGTACGTTTTATCTTGAATATAAGGTATTGCTGATTAGCCAGAATTTTGATGTCAACATTTGAGAAATGGAACACACCTATATTGAACATGGAAGAATTTATAATTATTTCTGGATAATGTAGGAAATAGTGAATTATGCTGGGAATGACTTACCACTGTTACACACAGTAAAGCAAGCCCTCTGTGAATAAAAAAAAAAAAAAATCCCTGTTTCTGAATAGAAATATTTGTTACTTCATTTTCAGCAAACCATATTAATTACAACACTATAAATGTATAAACACATTAAAGATAATACTCCCTCTTGTTTACCGTGGTATGAGCATATCACAACATGCCTAAAGAAAGCTTTGTGAAGCTTTCTTTAGGCATCCTTTATTTTTATGATCAGTGTCAGGCTAAGCAGAACTGAGGAGGTTCACTGTAAAGTAAATTGAAAGCCCATAGTATGCCCTGTCTTTTGGGGGTTCTGTTTTATGAAATACTGTAATTGAGGATAAAAATTATAGGGTATAGAACCTGTGTTTGAATACAAAAAATGATGATGCTATCTGGGCACCACTGGCCAGATATTCAATACTTGCTGTAATATTAGCCAAACTGTTGTTCCAATTTTAGTGGTTTTAAAACAGTCAGGTCTTCTGATAAACATACATTATACCAAGCATGTAAGACTTGCAAAATGTGTGTTTAGTTCACAAAATTTTTATACAGTATACAATATTGTACTAGGCCAGGATACTCAGATATTCAGGAATAGTTTTTCAGATAAAATTGGGATATAAACCTTTCAGGATGCTTTTAATGTTTTCTTGTCCAAAGCAGCAACCCACTGTAATGGAGCATTTTTTCTTCTGTTGTAAAGCTCAATACAAAAGCTAAAAATTACAAAAGTGTTGTAGACTGTAAAATATATAGAAGCTTTGCATGCTATGCATGTTAAAACTCTGTTTTTAAGTTTTGTAAACTGTTTTAGGTTTTCTTAACTCACACTAATTGAGCTTCATCAACTGTAACCCCCTTTCCTTTCAGGAAATGCCCTTTCTTTAACACCACCTCTTCCTTCCCACCATCTCTTCCACCTCTTTCATGCAGCACTGAATTTTTTTTTAGGCACTTTCCATGAATATAATAATTAATAATAATAATAATTGGCTTTACCAATAGGTCTGGAAACAGGCAAAGTGTACTTAGTTCTGATTAAATACATGAATATGTGACATTCAGGATGAGGGTGTAGTATGAATGCATATTTAATACGTGACAGTATATTTTGCAAAGTTCTGTAATCATTGAAAATTAAAAAAATGATGATATATATTAATTATTAGAGATGGGTTTCTGCTGCTGTGGTTATAATTAGGTAATAACACTACGTTTAGGTAGTAGGTTGGTAGACAGCAACCACTCAGGGAGGTACTACCGTCCTGCCAAGTGAGTGAAATATAAACCTGTAATTGTTTTGCATGATTGTAGGATTGCTGGTGTCGTTTTTGTCTCATAAACACGCAAGATATCAAGTACTTCTTGCTACTTCTGCTTACACTTAGGTCACATTACTCATGCATGTATACACATATACAGTGGACCCCCGGTTAACGGCCATAATTCATTCCAGAATGCTGTTCGAGTGCCATTACCGAAGGAATTTGTTACCATAAGGATAAATGTAAATTAGATTAGTCCTTTTAGACCCCCAAAAATACACTTACAAAAGCACTTACAAAAATACACTTACATAATTGTTCGAGTTGGGAGGTGGCCGTTAACTGGGGGTCCACTGTATATATTTACACCTATCATGGTTTTCTTCTAATTTTTTATTAGTTTTTGTTCTATATTTCCTCTTATCTCCATGGGGAAGTGGAGAAGAATTCTTCCTCCGTAAGCCATGCATGTCATAAAAGGCGACTAAAATGTTGGGAGCAGGGGGCTAGTAACCCCTTCTCTTGTATCAATTACTAAATTTGAATTATTGAATTTTCTTTTAGGTCACCCTGATGGTTTGTTGAGGAAAAAAATAACTGCATTATTTGATTGCTCTATAAACACAAGAAATACATTAGAATCTGCCAATTGCTGATTATTTTCTTGGCTAGAAAATGACTGAATCATTATACATCACTATATAATATACAAAGATACACAACTTAAACAGTTTTAAATCATATAAAAGAAGATAAAACAATATTCATCACTGGATTAGTACATTGTTAAACCTGTACAGTACAGTAAACCATCGATTTAATGAACCTCAATTTAATAGATTTTGGAAATATAGGACAGAATCCACTTGGTCAGTTGATTCACACTTCAGATGAAGTGTGAATTCACACTTCAGATGAAGTGTGAATCCATCACACTTCAGAAGTGTGATGGTTTCAGAACTATCCCTTTTTGTTATAATCATGGCAAAACAGACTCATTTTTATCCACAACAGTCACCATTACCAGCCACCCACTCCTCCCTATTAGTCTACCTACTGATTACTATCTAAGGCACTCTAATGCATGGGTAGATGAGAAGCCAGACAGTATTCTCACAGTGTATATTTTAATTGTTGAGCAATAATGCAATTTCCAGGAAACTTACTCTGATGTGACAATTGCCTGTGGAGGAAGCCTCTACCCAGCCCATAAGTTTGTGTTATCAGCATGTAGTGAATATCTGCGAACCATGCTTTGTGCCCATCCCAACAAGCATCCAATCCTCTACCTCAAAGTAAGAATTTTAATGTTTCAGAAGGTCCTTCACTTAAAAAGGAGTTGCATTCTTATTTGTTTTTTACTTAAATTATTTGTATAAACAGCAATAGTGCCAGATCAGCCAGGCTGTGATGGTTATGTGGGCCAGCGGGTCACCAACAGGAACTAACTGATTGACAAGGCCATGAGTATAATATGATAATAATAATAATAATGCTGTAACAATAGTAAAATGCCATATAGTGTACCTATATTCAGTACTATGATTGTGAATTACATACCGTACATGCAGGATGTACCAAAAGAGGACTTGGAAGGTATCTTAGACTACATGTATGCAGGAACAGTGAGAGTAGCACACTCTGGCTTGGCTTCTCTTTTGCGTACGGCAGAAGGACTTCAAGTTAAAGGATTGATTCTCTCTGATCCATTCAGGGGACATGCCAACAGTAAGTAATCCACATATCTTAGTTGTTATATTGGTTTCGGTGGTTTATTCATCAGGAAATAATAATGTCTCCTTTAATGGATATTCACTGAAGGATAACTAGTTAAGTGGTTAAGCATTTGCTGGCTTACCCCAACTAGGTTTTGTAGTGGCCTGGTTGGCAAAGCTCTCGCTTCACACGCTGAGAGCCCGGGTTCAATTCCCAGTGGGGTGGAAACGCGTTTCCTTACACCTGTTGCCTTGTTCACCTAGCCGCAAATAGGTACAGTGGTACCCCGAGTTTTGGCCATAATTCGTTCCAGAAGGCTGTTTGAGTGCCGTTACCGAAGAAATTTGTTCCCATAAGGAATAATGTAAATTAGATTAGTCCATTTCAGACCCCCAAAAATACACTTACAAAAGCACTTACAATAATACACTTACATAATTGTTCAAGTTGGGAGCTGTATGAAATTCGGGGTACCACTGTACCTGGGTGTTAGTCAGCTGGTGTGGGTCGATTCCTGGGGGACAAGATTGAGGACACCAATGGAAATAAGACAGACAGTCCTCAATGACGCACTGCCTTTCTTGGGTTATCCTGGGTGGCTAACCCTCCAGGGTTAAAAATCCGAACAAAATCTTATCTTATATACTGTAGTAGTGAATCACTTATGGCTGCTATTGTTGTGTTTTTGCAGTTTCTTGTCAAGAGTAACTTAAAAATTATTAAGATAGTGCTCATTTTAAGTGACAGTCAGATAACACTAATTTTTTAAGGACATAAATTCTTACATACATACAGCAGGCATGTGTGAGTGTGTTAGATAGGAGTGAATGAAGGCAAATGGTTTTTGGGACTTGACAAGCTGTTGGAGTGTGAGGAGGGTAATATTTTGTGAAGGGATTCAGGGAAACTGGTTAGCCTGACTTGAGTTCTGGAGGAGGGAAGTACAATGCCTGCACTTTAAAAGAGGGGTTTTGGATATTTGCTGTTTGGTGTGATATTTTAACTGTCATATCTGACCGCCTCTGCAGAGACAGTGATTATGTGTGAATGATGGTGAAAGTGTTGAATGATGGTGAAAGTGTTTCTTTTGTTTTTGGGTCACCCTGCCTCGGTGGGAGATGGCTGACATGTTGAAAAACAAAAATATTCTTTAAAGAGATGTACTGTACATTTCAGAAATTGTGCAGTCTAGTACAAAGAGGAAGCTTCAAGAAGAGGATAACAGGATACTCTATAGCAATACTTCTCACAAGTACCCAAGAAGAGCTTTGCAGAGAACATCACCTTCAGCTACTGCACTCGATGTCCCTCCTTCCTCAACTACAACATCACCATCATCATCACAACCACCACCTATGATTAGACCATCTTTAAGACTACCTTCAAGAGAGAGTCCTAGGTTGTGGGATGAAAAAAGCAGTCAAGACTCAGAAGCTGGTGATAGTAGAAGTATACCAGATTCTATATACTGCATTGAAAGTGATAAGCAGAATGAGGTAAAGTTTGTATTTTTTCTGCATTTCTTTCTCCCTTAAGCCATGAAGATAACTAAATTCTCTCACCGTTGTACACAAAATACATAAGAAAATAAATACAGGAGGAGGAATAAAAGCAAAAACTGATTGAGCATTATCTTGCCACTACCTTTTCATTATAATCTGACTTCATTTAGGACATCTTTGTAACATTCCTATGACTATTTTGAAGCCTAGCATGAAGTCAGTCTTCATTGTTAACTGCTTAGTCAATCAGGCTGTTAATGCTGGCAACCAGCAGGTCAATAGCTTTCACATGCTGGCTGATTATGCACTTTTATTAAGTAGTTATCAGGTGTCTTTTTGAAAATTTCTACTTTTGTTCCTGCAATATTTTTTATATTGGCTGGTAGACAGTTGAGGAGTCTTCAACCACAGTGTGGACTTTTTGTGAGCTGTTCTAGCCACAGCATTGTGACTGTTTCATCAGGAATGGTTGTAGGGAGGAAGAAAGGGAGGTTTTGAATGCTAAGGACTTGGACATCCAACAAGCTTGAGTGAGAGTGTAGACTAAAGTGAGTACCAACAAGTGGTTTTTATGATTTGAAATGCTGTTGGAGTGTGAGCAAGGTAACATTTATGGAGGGATTCAAGGGAAACTGGTTAACTGTAATTCAGTCCTGAAGATAGCAGGTACATGCTTGCACTCTTGAGGAGGGGTGGGGATGTTGCAGTTCAGAGGGTCATCTGAGTTGTGGTGTCAGGACGTTTCTGGCAAGACATTGATTGAATGAATGACGGTGAAAGTTTTTATTTTGTTTTGGGTCACTCTACCTTGGTGGGAGATGGCTGGTGTGTTAAAAAATCTTCAAAATTAAAAATGTTTTAATTGCAGTGTTTGACAATTTAGCTTCAATTTAGTTTTTGGGCTTGCATTTAAGATTGTCGACATTGACACTTTCTTACTTAAAAAAAGCCCTGTGTTTCTGGAAGTGATTACAACAAATACTGTGCTGCTAGATATAGTAGTCAACATTTTCATTTAATAATAAATTTATTAATAGATATTTTACATTTACAGAGTAAAATGAATTATGGTCAAATAAAAGAAGAAGCTCTAGATCCTGTGAATGAAAAAGACAAAGAAGAGAAAGAGCATGATACTAGTGAAGAGCAATACTTTTTAGAAATAAAAAATGAGGAGCTGGAGTTAGATGAGAAAGGTAATGTCAAAAAGGAAGATGAAGTTGAGAAAGAGGAAGACTTCGAAGGATTTGAGAAGGAAGAAAAGAATCGTGCTGAAGAAAATGAAGACGATATGTCAGTGGGGAATGAAGATATGATGGATAATAAAGGGAGGAAAGAATTATCACCTGAAGCACCATCATCAAAGGATCCAAATCTTGTTAGTGAATTGCTGATGTTGTATTTTTTGCTCTTCTGTTTTTACTTCTTCCCACTCAGAAGGAGTGGGAAACACTTGTGAGGATACAACCTAGGGAGGGGAAGAGAGAAAGAGAGAGAATGGGAAAGAGAAAATGAGAGAATGATAAGTAGAAAATGAGAATTAGAAAGAAAAGGATGAAAGAATGAGAAAGAGAAAATGAAAGCGTGTAGTATAAGAAAGATAAAAAACAGAAGATCATATGGTCTATTTTAAAGTTATATACCTCTGGTATACCTAATAAGGGCTAAGAGGCAGTTGTGCTGTCTACCTCTGCCTTTAGAGATAAGTAAAGCAGGTATACCTGGATAGGGTTTCGAGGGTCAACACCCCCACAGCCCAGTCTGAGACCAGGCCTCGTGGTGGATCAGGGTCTGATCAACCAGGCTGTTACAGCTGGCCACACGCAAACTGACGTACGAACCACAGCCAGGCTAGTCAGATACTGACTTTAGGTGCCTGGCCAGTGTCTTGAAGACAGCCAGGTGCTCCTTCTTGTTTTGGATAATGATAACTATTGTTACTGCACCCATGCTATTGCTTCACTGTAGATAAATAATTCATACCATAATTTTTTCTTTTTCTCCATGGGGCAATGGTACAAAATTCTTTCTCCGTCGTAAGAGTTGACTAAAATGCCGGTAGCAAGGGGCTAGTAACCGCTTCTCCTGTATACATTACTAAAGTTAAAAAGAGAAACTTTTCTTTTTCTTTTTGGGCCACCCTACCTTGGTGGGAAACAGCCTGTTTGATGAAAAAAAAAAATCTTATTTCCTTTTAACATGTCGGCTATTTCCCAATGAGGCAGGGTGACCCTAAAAGAAAGAAAACCTAAAAAGTAAGAAAAAACTTTCATCATCATTCAACACTTTCACCATCACTTATACATAATCACTGTCTTTGCAGAGGCGCTCAGATACGACAATTTAGATGTCACTCCAAACTGCCAATATCCCAATCCCCTCCTTTAAGTGCAGGCATTGTACTTCCCAATTCCAGGACTCAAGTCCGGCTAACCAGTTTCCCTGAATCCCTTCACAGAATATAACCGTGCTCACACTCCAACAGCTCGTCAGGTCCCAAAAACCATTCATCTCCATTCACTCCTATCTAACACGCTCACAATTCTGTTGCAAATTTTGTGTATAGTGTCACTGCAGGTTTGTTTGAATGCTCTGCATAAAGTGTTAATATTGCAGAGGATATGATTCCTCTGTCAGAGAATGAATTTTTTTTTTTTTTTAACATATTGTCCATTTCCCACCGAGGCAGGGTGACCCAAAAGGAAAGAAAACCCCAAAAAGAAAGAAAAGCCCAAAAAGAAAGAAAAGACTTTCATCGTCATTCAACACTTTCACCATCATTCATTCATAATCACTGTCTTTGCAGAGGCGCTCATATGCGGCAGTTTAGATGTCCCTCCAAACAGCCAATATCCCAAACCCTTCCTTTAAAGTGCAGTCACTGTACTTTCCACTTCCAGAACTCAAGTCTGGCTAAATGGTTTCCCAGAATCCCTTCACAAAATATTACCCTCTTCACACTCCAACAGCTTGTCAGGTCCCTATCTAACATGCTCACACATGCCCACTGCATGTCCAAGCCCCTTGCACACAAAACCTCTTTTACCCTCTCCCACCTCTGTCCCCAACACCCTAGCATTTATTTCTTTTACAATCCCATCTCTTTCTTCCTTTCAACACATCAGCCGTTTCCCACCGAGGCAGGGTGGCCCAAAAGGAAAAACGAAAGTTTCTCCTTTTACATTTAGTAATTTATTCAGGAGAAGGGGTTACTAGCCCCTTGCTCCAGGCATTTTAGGCGCCTCTTACGACACGCATGGCTTACGGAGGAAGAATTCTGTTCCACTTCCCCATGGAGATAAGAGGAAATAAGAACAAGAACTAGTAAGAAAAGAGAAGAAAACCCAGAGGGGTGTGTATATATATGCTTGTACATGAATGTGTAGTGTGACCTAAGTGTAAGTAGAAGTAGCAAGATGTACAGTGGACCCCCGAGTTTCGTAAACCCCGGAAATCGTACATTTATGTAAGTATAATATTGTAAGTGCTTGTGGAAAAGTATTTTTGGGGGTCTGAAATAGACTAACCTACGTGACATTTTTCCTTAAGGGAGTAAATTCGTTCGGTAATGGCACTTGAGCAGACTTCAGGAGTGAAGTTTTTACGAAACTCGGGGGTCCACTGTACCTGAAATCTTGCATGTTTATGAGACAGAAAAAAGACACCAGCAATCCTACCATCATGTAAAACAATTACAGGCTTTCGTTTTACACTCACTTGGCAGGACGGTAGTACCTCCCTGGGCGGTTGCTGTCTACCAACCTACTACCTAGGACAATCCCATCTATATATATATACAGTGGTCCCTCGGTTTTCGCCGAAAATTCGTTCCAGAATGCTGCTCAAGTGCCATTCGACCGAATTTTCTTCCTTAAGAAATAATGTCACGTAGGTTAGTCTATTTCAGACCCCCAAAAATACACTTGCAACAGCACTTACGAAAATACACTTACATAAATGTTCGAGTTTGGAGATGCACGAAAACCGAGGGACCACTGTATATATATACAGTGGAACCCCGGTTAACGAACACCCCGGAAATCGTGCAATTATGTAAATATAATATTGTAAGTGCTTGTGGAAGTGTATTTTTGGGGGTCTGAAATAGACTAACCTAAATGACATTTTTTCTTAAGGAAGTAAATTCGTTCGGTAATGGCACTTGAGCAGGCTTCTGCAATGAATTTATTTCGTTAACCGGGGTTCCACTGTATACTATATGATACTTGACTGTTTTCTTCTTTTTCATTTTAGTAAAGCTATACAGGAAAAGGGCTTACTAGCCCATTGTTCCCGACATTTTAGTTGACTTTGACTTCTACAACACGCATGGCTTACGGAGGAAAGATTCTTATTCCACTTCCCCATGGATATGAAAGGAAAAGCAATAAGAACAAGAACTATTAAGATAAAATCAAAGAAAACTCAGATGAGTGTGTATACATAAACGTGTACATGTATGTGTAGTGTGACCTAAGTGTAAGTAGAAGTAGCAAGACGGTACGTCTTGCTACTTCTACTTACACTTAGGTCACACTACACATACATGTACACGTTTATGTATACACACTCATCTGAGTTTTCTTGCAGGTTTTCTTGCATGTTTTTTTTTTATTTATTATTAACACATCGGCCGATTCCCACCAAGGCAGGGTGGCCCAAAAAAGAAAAACTTTCGTCATCATTCACTCCATCACTGTCTTGCCAGAGGGGTGCTTTACACTACAGTTATAAAACTGCAACATTAACACCCCTCCTTCAGAACAGACAGAAAAAAGACACCAGCAATCCTTCTTCTTCTTCTTCTTTCAACAAGTCGGCCGTTTCCCACCAAGGTGGGGTGGACCAAAGAGAAAAACAAAAGTTTCTCTTTTTAACTTTAGTAATATATACAGGAGAAGGGTTACTAGCCCCTTGCTCCGGCATTTTAGTCGACTCTTACGACACGCATGGCTTACGGAGGAAGAATTCTGTTCCACTTCCCCATGGAGATAAGAGGAAATAAGAACAAGAATTAGTAAGAAAATAGAAGAAAACCCAGAGGGGTGTGTATATGCTTGTACATGAATGTGTAGTGTGACCTAAGTGTAAGTAGAAGTAACAAGACATAGTACCTGAAATCTTGCATGATTATGAGACAGAAAGAAGACACCAGCAATCCTACCATCATGTAAAACAAATATAGAACAGGCTTTCGTTTCACACTCACTTGGCAAGACGGTAGTACCTCCCTGGGTGGTTGCTGTCTACCAACCTACTACTAAAAGTATTTGTCAGAGGGCTGAAGAGGGGTTGTTGAGGTGGTTTGGTCATTTAGAGAGAATGGATCAAAGTAGAATGACTTGGAGAGCGTATAAATCTGTAGGGAAAGAAAGGCTGGCTAGGGGTCGTCCTCGAAAAGGTTGGAGGGAGGGGGTAAATGAGGTTTTGTGGGCGAGGGGCTTGGACTTCCAGCAAGCATTTGTGAGGGTGTTAGGTAGGTGTGAATGGAGACGAATGGTTTTTGGGACCTGACGAGCTGTTAGAGTGTGAGCAGGGTAATATTGTGTGAAGGGATTCAGGGAAACCAGTTAATTGATTTAGTTGGACTTGAGTCCTGGAAATGGGAAATACAATGCCTGCACTTTAAAGGAGGGGTTTGGGATATTGGCAGTTTGGAGGGATCTTCTAAACTGTTGTATCTGAGCTCCTCTGCAAAGGCATTGATTACGTATGTATGAGTGATGTGAAAGTGTTGAATGATGATGAAAGTATTTTCTTTTGGGGATTTTCTTTCTTTTTGGGTCACCCTGCCTCGGTGGGAGACAGCCGACTTGTTGAAAAAAAAAATAATGATACTTGAAAGAATGATGAACGTTTTGGAATAGAAAACTTAGTTTTCGCTCACTTGCAAGATCGTGTTTTTTTTTTCTTGTCAGTGCCTTATGATTAACCCTTTGACTGTTCAGGCCCCATTCTGAAACTGTCATTTTGCGTCGCAAAATTTTGGAAAAAAAAATTATTTTTTCTTAAGAAATGATAGAGAATCTTTTCCCGATGGTAATGACACCAAAAGTACGAAATTTGATGGAAAACTTATGGAATTATGCTCTTGCGAAGTTAGCGATGTTGGCGATATATGTATACGCATTGGCGATTTCGCTGACTTTGAGCCCTATTTTCGGCCAATTCCATTGTTACAGTCGACCAAACTCATACTGTTTCTTTAGAACTCCATTTGTTCTATCAATTGAGTACAAGAAACCACCAATTTACCGATTTCAACTACCCAATAAAGTGGTCAGAAATTGGCAATTTGGCCAATTTCATGCAAAATAAAAAAGATGTTAATTTCAAAATAGGGTCCAGAATAACCAATGCAGATATTCCTGGCACTAAAATAAGATTTTCTCTGTTCATTAGTCACGTTTTTAGGCCCCTCTTATATTACTCTTGCTTTCTATTTTGATTTTTTATTCACACAAAAAATTGAAGATTTACTGTTATGCAGACTACTGCATTATTGTAAAAATGGTATAAATAATATCAGTGCACATGTGTAAGAATATTAGACTCACCAGTTGACGTGTATTGGATGAATGGCGTGATTTGTGTACTCTTGAACATTGGCAAAAATCGAACATTTCCACTAATTTGAGCTCAATTTCAAGGTCATTTTCATCATGAAACTAATAAAAATCATCACTATTTCTGTAATATATTTTCCAATCTATCAAATGAGACCACAAAAAAGAGAATACAACCATAAATACTATACGAAAATACACCTCAAAGTCGGCGTTTTAATCCAAAAACATGGTCAGAGTTTTTTTTTTCTCATTATGCACTGCGTGCTGCAGGATTTTTTTTATACAGCACACACTGACCACACACCCATTCTCTCATATGTGGGCCTACCAGCTTTCTCCCGCTTGATTTGAAGCCGCTAGAATTTTTGAGTGTATATTCGTCTGAAACACTGGCTTGTAAGACGTATATATACGACAAAAACAGTCAAAGGGTTAATTCTTTTCTCATATATAAATATGAAACGTTTCCTATGCCTTCCTGGTCGTTGCTTCCTCAGTTTATTGATAAAGTAAAGCAGTTGAGTGATGTTGCTGATGAATTATATACAAGTAACTATGATACAGTCACATCTCTCCTCATAACTTTTATAATTTTTTCTCTTACAACTTCATTCTTGCCGTTTGACAGATTATTTGAGTTGTGATGTCTGTGAGTCAACTAAAGACAGTTAGGGAATGAGTGATGGGGAAAATGATTACAGTGGTACCTCAAGTTACGATATTTTTTCGTTCGAGAATGCTGTTCAAGTGCCATTACCAAACGAATTTATCCCCATAAGGAATAATGTAAAATAGACTAGTCCTTTTACACCCCCAAAAATATACTTACAAAAGCATTTAAAAAAATAAACTTACATAAAAGGGCGATTTTGGGGACCATCGTAACTCGAGGTACCACTGTAGTACAGTCTCCTCTGGTTACTAATTACTGAACATTCCACAGGCTAGCTTTTTGGAGGTCATGTGCACTGAGAATGATACAAGAGATATGGAAAGAAATATTGATGAGATGAATTGTGAAGATTCTTCACTGCCCAATGGGCAGAGGGAAAGATCATCTCGAGGTCTAAATCAGCAATGTCCATTTTGTCTGAAGCTGCTGACAACCAGGTCCAATCTCCAACGGCATATTGCCACTCACCACCAACGACAATCATTCACATGTGCCACTTGTGGGAAGACATTTACTCGCAAGGTAAGTAACTAAGAAATCATACATGTGTGCTCCTAATGTAAAGATACAGTAATAGTTTAGTAAGAATCAAATATTTTTGAAAATGTATTATGCAGTTGTGTAAAATAAAATATACTGAGGTTTCTTCATATATGAAAGGGACATGTCCTCATAGCTGGCAAAGTCATGTATACAGAACTTATTTTTGAAAGTGGTTCTGTAAGCCTGGCTTTCAGAAAGCAGTATAATATAATACTATAATCAAGTTGCAGATGTAGAACCCATCTATGGATAATGTGCTTTAGAACCTACTATATTATACCTCTGTATTGCTCATGGTAGGGAAATCCAAGTACAGTGGACCCCCGAGTTTCGGCCATAATTCATTCCAGAAGGCTGTTCAAGTGCCATTACTGAACGAATTTGTTCCCATAAGGAATAATGTAAAGTAGGTTAGTCCGTTTCAGACCCCCAAAAATACACTTACAAAAGCACTTACAATATTACACTTACATAATTGTTCGAGTTTTGAGGTGGTCGAAACTCGGGGATCCACTGTATTGGTATACTGTATAGCATGTTTGTGTTGCCCATATTATGAGCAGTGTATTGTGCAAGTATAACAAGATAACAATTATTTATTGTTATCTTTGTTTTAAATTGGTTATTTTTTTTTTAAGGATTCTGAAAAGACTTTCCAGGTTTATGGATGATTTTGGAAGATTATATAAAAGAAGGAAATTAATAGTGAACATTAACTAAGAAATCTAGGCAATGAGTAATTGGATTTCATATTGGAGGGCAGGAGTGGGAGTATTGAGGTAGTGAATGTATTTAGAATTTTGGGAGTGGATGTGTCAGCAGATGGGTCTGTGAAATAAAGGAAGGGGGGGAAGTAGGTGGTGTGTTAAGGCTGCTATGAGAAGAAAGAAGTTTATCTATGGAGGGCAAAAAAGAGGAATGTCCTTCTATATTTCGCATCAAGGATGTGGCCAGAAACAGTGGAGTTGTCATGTTTTAGTGTGAATATTATGCACAGGATTCAGGCAAGCCTAGGTAGTAAGTTAGTAGACAGCAGTCGCCCAGGGAGGTACTTCCGTCGTGCTGAGTGAGTGTGAAACGAAAGCCTGTAATTGTTTTACATGATGTTAGGATTGCTGGTGTCTTTTTTTGTCTCATAAACTTGCAAAGTTTCGGATACGTCTTGCTACTTCTACTTACACTTAAGTCACACTGCACATGCATAGATAAGCATATATGTACACACACCCCTCTGGGTTTTCTTCTATTTTTTTACTAGTTCTTATTTACAGTGGACCCTCAGTTTTCGTTCACCTTCAAACTCGAACAATTATGTAAATGTATTTTTGTAAAAGCTTTTGTAAGTGTATTTTTGGGGTTCTGAAACGACTAATCTAATTTACATTTGTCCTTATGGGAACAAATTCGTTCGGTAATGGCACTCAAACAGCATTCTGGAAAGAATTTTCAACGAAAACCGAGGGTCCACTGTTTTTCATTTTATCTCCATGGGAAAGTGGAACAAAATTCTTCCTTTGTAAGCCATGCATGTCATAAGAGGCGACTAAAATGCCGGGAACAAAGGGCTAGCAATCCCTTCTCCTGTATATATTACTAAATTTAAGAGGAGAAACTTTTGTTTTTCCTTTTGGGCCACCCTTCCTTGGTGGGATATGGCCAGTTTGTTGAAAGATGATGATGATTCAGGCAAGATAGTTTAGGCATTTAGAGAGGATAGAGCAAAATAGAATGACCACAAAGGTGTATATAGTTAGGGTGAAATGAAGGAGGGGTAGGGGTCATGATAGGAAGGGTTGTAAGGAAGCGATAAAGGAAGTTTTAAAAATGTTACTACATAGGGAAGTGGAAAAGAATCTTTCCTCCATAAGCCATGCATGTTGTAAAATGTAACTAAAATGCTGGGAACAAGAGACTAGTAACCCCTTCTGTATAAAATACTAAATGTAAAAAGAAGAAAACTTTGGGTCACCCCTGCCTCGGTATGTTATAAAACAAGAAGCATTTAGAGCTTCTTCATAAATACAATAATACTGCAAGCTCTCCCAGTTTTCAGAAAACAATCTGGTACTGGTTTCTGTTTGTTTGTCCACTGCTCTACATGCTTGGTTTTTATGAAGATTGGCTCATTTTCCTGGCCATACTTGGCTGCTATTCAGGCAATGTATCTGCCCCAGTACTGTGTCTTTCTTTTGGATTGTCAACCTGATTTGTGTTTGTCTGCTTTTTCACTGTCTTGCTATTGTTCTCTGCATGGAGGTTCCACCTGACCCTGTGTCCTGTGCCAGGGGATATTTCTTGGTCATGGTGGTCTCCTATTCTCTAAGATTTACCCACATTGATACCGCCTCAGATCAGCTGGTACTTCCTCCATCTTGGGCAGTGGTGGTAAGTCTGTAGGGGATACTATGTCAAAGAACTGCATTTTGATTCCAGAAAGATGTATTTCTTCCATAGTGCTCTGGGGTACCTCTGTTTCAGTTGGCATCTTGTTACCAAGAATTCTTTTAGCCTTAGCTGACATTGATCATAAAACATTAACTGCATCTGGCTTTCAGAGGTGAAGAAGGTCATTACCAATCACAAGAGCATATTTAGACCCTTGCTAATGCCCAGAGAGTTCAGTTTTGGTGTAAATTAATTGACTCTTCGGGAGCAAGGGGCTTGTAACCCCTTCTCCTGTATAAATTACTAAATTTTAAAAGAAAAACTTTTGTTTTTCTTTTTAGGTCACCCTGCCTCAGTGCGATATGGCTGGTTCATTGAGAAATAATTGACCCATCCCTCACCTTAACACAGAAATTCATCTTTTGGTATTCAGAACATAATTTGATGGTGTAATTAAAGCATTACTTTCATTAAAAAGAAAGGAATATAAATAAAAGTCTAGGATAGACCTCTCAGTCAAATTATATTGAGTTATGTGTCATATTTAATTCTTCCTCCGTAAGCCATGCGTGTCGTAAGAGGCGATTAAAATGCCGGGAGCAAGGGGCTAGTAACCCCTTCTTCTGTGTATATTACTAATTGTAAAAGGAGAAACTTTCGTTTTTCCTTTTGGGCCACCCCGCCTTGGTGGGAAACGGCCGACGTGTTGAAAGAAGAAGATGTGTCATATTTAACAGAAATAAGAGATATTGTATATAAATTATATTTATTTTAGGATCGATTGACTGAGCATGAAAAACTTCATACTGGTGAAGCACCCTACACATGTGAGGAATGCGGTAAGAACTTTTCGAGGCGGGACAACATGAATGTACACAGGCGCACACATACAGGTTGGTATCTTTCTGCCTCTATATCTGTAGACCTAACATATTTTCATACAGATTGGGTGGAATGGGTTTACTATAATTAACCTGAAAAAGGTATTTTTAATACAGGTATAATGTCCTATATTGAGTGTGACAGCAAAATAAGAATTTCTGATCCTATGAATATTTTATAAATCTTCATTTCCCTTCAAGGAGGGTGAATTGATGCTGGTGAAGGGCTGTTAATCCAAGGAATTGGAACTACTCTTCCAATGGCTCAAACCTGATTATTTCCCATTCCTCAGGTGTTGTCAGAGTAAAATCTTATTTTCTAGAATTACAGGGTCTTGATTCAGCTTGGATTACATTTTTTGCACTTTCTTAGGATAACCCCTATGTTATGCATTGCATTTCCAGTTTAGTATTTACCCTTGAATATAACGACAGTAATAATATACCTTCAATTGACTTACTACTAAGTTGATGAATCAACAAACCCTCATTTTCTATATTCTCGTTTCACCCACAGTTGTTTCATTTGTGCATCATATACAGAATATGACTTCTTCGGGACAATTCAGTCTTCATATAAATCTAATTCTTATATAGTCTACATCTTTATCTTTTACTTTCTGATATATATTGCTTTATGTGTTATTAGTCTGATCATTCTATTGATTACAATGAAAAAAGTGTAAAAATAAAAGCTTAAAGCTACTTCACATAAAACATGTGTCTTATATCTTTACTTCTTACCTTATCAGTTCTTGTAACTTTTTACACTACAAAAAGTATTCATATGTAATTCTCTCTTTTTATTGAAAGTAACAAAGGAAGCTTGTGGCTTTATATTTATTAAAAAAATCTTTATTAATAGAGCACTTTCATCTTCCTTTAATCTTCTACCTGCAGTTTCGCTTAGTTGAATTATTTAATTATGTTTTTGGTGCCATGTTTTAGGGAACCCCTTCATTGATTAAATTTGATTGATGTTTTTTTACATGTTCCTTGAGCGAGGATACATACAGTGGCTTACAGAGTTTTCCTTCTGTGAGATTTTTAATTACAAGTTTGTAATTATAAGCTGAATATTTTTGAAAGGTCAGGGGATTATAATTAAAATATAATTCATAGTTGAGTAGAAAGAAAATTTTTTGTGTTGATAAGGATGCATGCAACCTCAATGAGTTTGGCTACAGAGGAAAGTAGGCAAAATTTCATTCACTTGCCTCATAAGTTTTGCAGGAGAGACCACATACTGCCCAAATCTTGAGTAATTAATTTCATTGGAAGCTATTTCTTATACAGTACAGTAAAACTTAACATGGTGTAAATCCCCACAGCTATCCCATTTATACTGATGCCAAAACCAAAGAATTTTATTTCTTTTGCACCAGGCTTTCTCAGTATTTTAACATTTAGAAACTCCTTAGATGAAATATCAGCCAATGTTAAATTCTTTCTTCTTTCAACAAATCAGCTGTTTCCCACCAAGGAATGTTAAATTTATGACCTATTAAAAACACAGATGTGGCAATCAGCACAACAGACCTGTGCATTATCCAACAAATTTGTTTGTCCTCCAATCCACATACTTGCCTGTTAACTGTTTGAGAAATCTACTCTCAAAGCTTGGTCTAAAGCCAGACTACCAGACCAACTAATCTGTTGCTCCAGTATCCTGCAGTCCTACATAGCCATCACTACCTGGCTGATCTGACCTTTTTTTTGTAGATAAGTTATTTTATCATCTTTATTATGCACCCCATACCCATCCCATGGGCATTAGTTAAAAGATTACAGAGGTACATAATGGGTCCAGGGAATGGGCTGCAAAATTTTGATAGCTAAACAAGTTAGTGGTAATGAACTATTTACATGTTTATATTGGGTCACAATGTTAATGAGTTATTTATGCAGACATTAATTTGACTGATAATCTTTTATCTTTGTTATGGCAATATTTTGTATATTTATTAGTACACTGTCTTGGACCATTGATGTTGATGTACACCTCTGACAGGTTTCAACAGTTTTCCTACATATAAGCAAATTTTTTTGTTTTCACCCTGACTGAAAAAAGTGCAGAATGGAATTCTGTGCGTATGACTGAAACATTGTTGCATGATCTTTAATTGTTTGTTTTTAATTTGTACTATAGTGTTTTAATATTATTGAAAAGTCCAGGATTATAAATGAACTTTATACAATAGTTGAATAAAAACAGAAACATTGTGTCAAAAAGGATGTATGCTGCCAAGTTTTCAGAGAGTTCAAATTTTACATCTTGCTCATGCTGCAGTCCAACATATGCTGCACTTGACCACTACTTGAATAAATAACTCTACTAGTGTGGCTTAATATACTGCATTCTCCAATGTAAACTGATGTACACTACAAAGGACTTTTGGCCAGTCTCAGTTGTAGTGTATTTTCAAGGGTTAGTACCCTTTGTTTATTATTTGGTCTATGGGAAATTAGAATTTGCCCTGTCATTTTGCTTTAATATGCACTTTTTAAGAATGTTTCTGATATATAGCGAGGACTTATGGTATCAGTATGATGAATTGCCAGAAATATGCATTATTCTACCTGCATATTTTTAATATTTTATTAGCTCACTAAACTCTGTTTTCTTTCTAGTAAATTGTCTTCATCCTTTTCCTAAATAATGTATGTTCTTCAAAGAACTGGTATCCTCTTCTATTCTACAGGTGAACGACCATTTTCCTGTGAAGTATGTGGCAAAACATTTTCTCGTAAAGAGTACATCAGTGAGCACATGGCTGTTCACTCTGATCATAAACGTTTCTCCTGTAGATGGTGCAGCAAGGAATTTAAACATAAACAGAGCTTGCGTCACCATATGAAAAGTGCCCATGACTCTGTGAAGGTCAATGAGCAAGTAGCCCCAAATGCTTCACCCTTTATACCAGTTAGTTATGCTGATGAAAGTGCATAAGAGATATGAAGTTACTTAATACAGTGGACCCCCGGTTATCGGCCGTTCCTGTTATCGGCCAACTCGGTTATTGGCCGGTTTTTCGGCTTCCGGTTATCGGCCATTATTTCGCTTATCGGCCGTATGGGACGCGTCAACCTGCCAGCCGCTCCCGCCAGTCTGGCTGTGTCTCTGGGAGAGTGAGGAAGCTTCTGCTCATTCATCCAAACATTTCACTATAATTCATTGTTTTTGGTGGTTATTCATTAAGTGCAACTGCGAAATAAGTAACCATGGCCGTAAAGAAAGTTCCTAGTAAAGTTCCTTTGGTAAAGAAAATGAGAAACACGATGGAATTTAAGAAAGAAGTTATTGAAAAATATGAGAGTGGTGTTGGATGCATAATAAATCACTCTTGAGCACATTAAATTTCTTATTTTAGGTTATTAGTATAGACATTTTCATTAATCCATCTATGATATTTTCTTCAAAATTATATAAGAAACACTACATAATACTATATAAAAACATGCAATGTTTATATGCGATGTATGTTTAATAATAATCACTCTTGGGCACATTGTCTTATTTTAGGTTAATAGTATAGACATTTTCATTAATCCATCTATGATATTTTCTTCAAAATTATATAAGAAACACGTTACATAGCATATAGCATATAAACATGCAATGTTTATATGTTATTGAGTGGTGAGTACCGGTGAATCAAGGAGGAGGAGGGTGGAAGGTAAACTTTATGTTTTCTCTGATGCAGCGTTAGAGAAACTGTGAATCTGGCGTCTGGTGCAGTAACCACCCATCATAAGCGTTTGTTTACAATTCTCGACATGAATTATTCATTACTTCTCCCTCTGTTTATGATGGCATCTAAAGGTAGTTGTTAGAAACGATTAAACTCAGTGAACATGGTAATACATAATATGGCTGTGTAGCGTAATAATACGGCTGTGTAGTGTAATAATATGACTGTGTAGTGTAGCCCAGGGGGCTACATACTACGTGTACCTACATTACCGCTGCCTTCACTGACTTCCTACAAATAAATACTGCTCACCTCTCACCCTACATTAAGACTACAAATATTTTAAGGTATGTAATGAATGCACTGTTGCAGTAAATGACAAAGAAGGGAAGTAACCCTAGAGAGGGTTTTGATACCTGAAGTCCTTATGGAGTGGGATTCCCAACTCCCTCTCCCCTCCTGCATTCTTCAATACGCCAACAAGAGTCTTCAATAAAGGTATTTAATGTTTATTTATCATTAAAATTTGTGCTTTATATTTATTTCTCATTGTTTTCTGTATGTAAAACTATAGTTAATCTTTAAAAAATGTATTTTTTGTTAATATTTTTGGGTGTCTGAAACAGATTAATTGGATTTACATTAATTCTTATAGGAAATATTATTTCGGTTTTCGGCCTTTTTGGTTTTAGGCCGACCTTCTGGAAAGGTTTACAGCTGATAACCGAGGGTCCACTGTAATTTGTTGCCATTTTTTAATATTTTGTTACTTGTTATGCATTTTTTCACTAAAATGATGCAATAAAAATAATAACCTGTGATATAATGAAAAGTACATCGTTTTGTACCATTTATGTTAGAAAATCTTCATTATTAAAAGAAATAAAAAATTATTTTTGCATAATTTTTTTTTTTTTTAATTTTGAATTTTTTAATATGTTGATTTGACTATATTAATTTGAAATTTGAAAATTACTTACAAAGTAATATTTAAGTTAGCCTAATAGTCCTTAAATAAATTTGCTTATTTCATTGAATTACCCACATAAAATTATCAGCAAATTAAAAATATCTGTAACAGATGGTCAACCATCATGAGTCTTGGGGCCAAGATATTACAGATGTGCAAACATTGTGAATCTTATATGCTGCAGATATTGATAACATTAATTAAATTTATTAATTCAAATTACTGAAAATTTGAAGTTCTTGCTAAAGCCATTTGAATTAACTTGAGTTACTATAAAATGTTATAAATCTCATTTGAGCTCTGAAGGTGGGGAGGGCAATGCCTGTACTCAGAAGGGGAAGTGGGGATGTTACAGTCTAAAGATAACCTGAATTGTAATGTCACCACACATCTGGAAAGAGTGATTGAATGAATGATGGTGAATATGTTTTCTTGTTTGGGTCAACCTGCTTTGAAGGGAAATAACCATTGAGGTTAAAAAAATTAAATCAAACTTTCTGACCATCAGTATATTAATTACTATTTTGAAATAATATCAATTGTTAACAAGTAACATAATTTTTGATGATGCTACTTTACTGTAAGGTCTTTTGGTATACAAAATTGTTTTTCATTAAATGAAATGTTTGTGAAATTGCCTGACCCATATTTAAAGCCTGAAATGACATGTCCTTCTTAATTTTTTGTTCTATACAATTTGAGCAGTATTCTGTAATCTGGTAGACATACAGTATCTCTCTTATTTGTTGAGAATAATCTTGCACAGAACTAGGGATATTAAGGTTTAATGTACTGATTATTTTAACCTTGTCAGTGATATATACAGTACTCTATGGTGTTTATACCATTTTGTTTTTTGGGAGATATTTGGAGAATGCCTTTTCAGATTTACTTTTATTTTGAAACATTTGTGTTTGGTAAAACTGCCAAGCAACAGAGCACCTGAAAGCTAGTTAAGATTTTCTTCTGATTATGCTATGAGGTGTAATATCATGACAATGAAATGCAGATACCATGGGTCTTCATCTCTTCATAGTATCAAAAACAGTTAATTGTTTTCGGAGTCTAACATATTTATTTTTATTCTTGATTCTCTTTTGTACATTTATGCAGCAAGAATCCACAAGTTGCTGTTATGCTTGGTGGCTTGGTAGCTTAGGCAGATTAAAAAAAAATTGTGTGTTTGGGTCTGAAAATTTGTTACTCAGGAAATATCTCATCGGAGTATAAAACAAATTCCAACCACACAATAGAGCGAAAAACTAATGTCAAAGACCTGGGAGTGATCATGACAGAGGATCTCACCTTCAAGGACCATAACACTGTAGCAATCGCATCTGCCAGAAAAATGACAGGATGGATAATGAGAACCTTCAAAACCAGGGATGCCAAGCCCATGTTGACACTTTTCAGGTCGCTTGTTCTATCTAGGCTGGAATATTGCTGCACACTAACTGCACCTTTCAAGGCAGGTGAAATTGCTGACCTAGAAAATGTGCAGAGAACCATCACGGCACGCATAACTGCGATAAACCACCTCAATTACTGGGAACGCTTGAAGTTCCTAAACCTGTACTCCCTAGAACGCAGGCGGAAGAGATACATTATTATATATACGTGGAAAATCCTAGAGGGATTAGTACCAAACTTGCACACGAGTGTCACTCCCTACGAAAGCAAAAGACTCGGCAGATGATGTAACATCCCCCCAATGAAAAGCAGGGGTGCCACTAGCACGTTGAGAGACAACACAATAAGTGTCAGGGGCCCAAGACTGTTCAACTGCCTCCCAGCATACATAAGGGGGATTACCAATAGACCCCTGGCTGTCTTCAAGCAGGCACTGGACAGGCACCTAAAGTCGGTGCCTGACCAGCCAGGCTGTGGTTCGTACGTTGGACTGCGTGCGGCCAGCAGTAACAGCCTGGTTGATCAGACTCTGATACAACATGAGGCCTGGTCACAGACCAGGCCGCAGGGGCATTGACCCCTGGAACTCTCTCCAGGTAAACTCCAGATGTGGATACCTCTCTTAATTACTTATATTCAGTCAGTCAGTTTTTAGTTTGGTAGCAGGCAGTTATCCAGAGAGGTGATCGTGTCCTGTCCCATCAGGGAGGGGGATGCCTTAATGCTGGTGAAAAGCTCTTGATCCAAGGAATTAGGACTATTGATAAATGAGACACTTGTGCAACATTTTGGTATCTTTATTCTGGAAATGTTTTGTCACCCTGTGAGTTCTTTAGTCCAATGCAGAAAAAGGTGGAAGATGAGGAGGAGTGTGAGGTAATCAGTCCCTCAGCCTAGAGTCAATGTGTTCAGTCCATCAATCTTGATAAATTTGCAGTATATCCGTGGAGATAGGGCTTATACAGTGGACCCCCGAGTTTCGTAAACCCCGGAAATCGTACAATTATGTAAGTATAATATTGTAAGTGCTTGTGGAAGTGTATTTTTGGGGGTCTGAAATAGACTAACCTACGTGACATTTTTCCTTAAGGGAGTAAATTCGTTCGGTAATGGCACTTGAGCAGACTTAAGGAGTGAAGTTTTTACGAAACTCGGGGGTCCACTGTATACTGATGACAGATGAGGTGGAGCAGTAGTAGGCAGAGTCACCAGCGAACAAAGCCACTAGTGGAAGTAGGTTGTGTCTATAGATTAGACAGGTTTTGAAGAATCAGTAGACACAACGTGCTTCCACTAGTGGCTTTGTTCGCTGGTGACTCTGCCTACCACTGCTCCACCTCATCTGTCATCAGTATATAAGCCCTATCTCCACGGATATGCCGCACATTTGTCAAGATTGATGGACTGAACACATTGACTCTGCTGAGGGACTGATTACCTCAAACTCCTCCTCATCTTCCACCTTTTTCTGCATTGGACTGAAGAAGCCACTGCGTGACAAAACATTTCCAGAATGAAGATACCCAAATGTTGCATAAGTGTCTCAATTATCAACTTGTCAGTTTTGAAAACCATTTATTCACATTAGAGCTATTATTACTTATATTAGATCAAACCCAATTACTCCCATTTCCATCCACTGTGTTATCTCCATGGGCTTGTTAGTGTGACTGTAAATGGTCCAAGTCGGACCGAAACCTCGTCGTAAGCTCCTCTCTTTTTTATATGTGCGGGTTGTGTGTGTAATATAAAAGTTTGTTTGTTTTATGAATTAAATAATACTGTCCTGTTTTATGAGTGATAAAATGGAAGCCTGTTAAGGAACCTTTAATTAAAGGATATTTGCTGGATAATGAAAAGTCTAGGAAATTATTGTCATTTTATTTGTCAAATAATTTCTGCATCTTTAAAAAAAAAGTTAACTAAAGATGAACAATAACTTATGAAGTACAGTTGACCCCTACTTAGTAACTTAGATGTGGACCAGATACAGCCTCTCCTTACTCCTCGCTTAATGATAGAGTTCTGTTCCTAAGACTATGTCGGTAAATGAATTTGTCACTAAGTGATGAGCATACTACGTATAATGGTACTGGGTTTGTGTCATCCATCTTTGAAATTGTTTTAATGTCACCTTTGCACCATTTATAACATTTCTAGTGTATTTTTAAATGTTTATGCAGTAGCATACTGTATATTGTAATAAACAGAATAGAGGAAATCAACTGTAACATACATTATTTAGGTATGCAAACTGGTCAGAGAGCCCGTTGTAAGTCCGAGTCGTCGGTAAACGAGTACGTCGCTAAGTGAGGAGAGGCTGTAATATGTTCATTAAGCAAAAAATACATAAAGTGAATTGTATTTTCCATAAAGTTCCATACATACACTGGGACAGTAATATTCCATATGTAATTAACATAATTCTTTGGGATGGGGGAAGAGCATGTGTGAGTGTTCATGAGTAAGTGTGTTTCTGACTGTATCTTGTGGCCTTCTGTTTTCTTGTTAAAGTTTGGTTGGAGCATTGACTTTTTTTTCTGAAGCAATTCAGTTAGACCATTTTCTTGTACAAATCCAATTTAAATGTAGAAATATTTTGTAAAAAAAAAAAAAAATTGTGAATGCATTTTTGTTATAGCATTATTTAAATTTTAAAATACTTTCTCCAAAAGATAGGATTAAAATGTAGGTTAGACCAGAGGTTGTTTGAGTAACAATTTTAAAGAATTCTAGTGGAAGACTGGTCAATTACTTTTCTTTTTGTCCACCTCATCAGAATAATTATGATAATTATAACAGGATATTTAGTAAGTAATCTAAACTAGTATCTGAGCGCCTCTGCAAAGACAGTGATTATGTATGAGTGAGGTGAAAGTGTTGAATGATGATGAAAGTATTTTCTTTTTGGGGATTTTCTTTCTTTTTGGATCACCCTGCCTCGGTGGGAGATGGCCGACTTGTTGAAAAAAAAAATTATAACTCCAAAATAATAATGTTTTACAACTTATGTTTCTTCTACTACTTTTATTACTGAACTCTTGTTCCTGCAGTAATATGTTCCAAAATATGCTCTTCAGCATTTTCGTTTTTCTGTCCATTTTCCAAATAATTTTTTCTCACTAAATTTCCAAAGTGTTGATGATGTTTTAAAATATCATCAACACAGATTGCAAATAAGGGCAATGATAGTAATACTGTAATGGTTTACCTTTCATGACTGAGGATAGCCATACAGTGGAACCTCGGTTTTCATGATTAATTTATTCCAGAAAGTCTGATGAAAACCGAATTGTACGAAAACTAAAGCAATATTTCCCATAAGAAATAATGTAAATTCAATTAATCCATTCCAGACACCCAAAAGTATTAACAAAAAATACATTTTATAGAGAATAACTATAGTTTAACATACAGAAAACAATGAGAAATAAATATAAATGACTAATGAAATGGATAAATGAACATTTAACATCACTTTTACCTTTATTGAAAACTCTTGTTGGCGTATGGAAGACGTCGAGGAGGGGAGAGGGAGGAGGAGAGGTTATTGTTTGGAAGGAGAATCGGCCACGCGTTCGCCACTTTCGTAATTTGCTATAAGTTCTTTCTTGAATTCTATTGTTTCTTGCCTTCTTTATCAAAGGGCTGGCACTCGGAACTTTCTTTGGCCTCATGGTGGCTTATTTAGCAGTCGCACTCAATAGTTAAACACAAAAAACAATGGATTATTACGAAATGTTTCGGATGAACGCGAGGGGTAATGCTCATTCAACAAGAAACAAAGCCAGACTTAGTCAGAACACATGGGATGCTTTGTGTGGGCGCGAGCAGGCGGACGCGTTTGGTACAGCGGACCATTGTCAACTCTATGAAAACTGAGCGGATGTACGAAAACTGGGACAAAATTTTTGATGAAAAAAGTCGTCAAGAACCGAATTCTATGAAAACCAGGGCATACGAAAACCGAGGTTCCACTGTATGTAGTATTTGAATCATCCATGATGGGGAAACTTCATTGAGATATTATATATTATCTGATGCCAATATTTAACCCTTTCACTGTCGTAACCCCATAAATTAACCCTTTCAGTTGCTGAAAACTAAAACTGCTCACACTGTTAGCATTTAAAAAAATATAGCTTTTCTTCTGAAATGGCAGAGAATCTTTTTTTTTTTTTGAAGGTAATACCACTAAGAATATGAAATTTGATGGAAAGCTTGCTGAATTATGCAAGGGTAGATTTAGAGGTCTTGGCACAGTTTACACCTTGATAATTTTGCCTATTTTGAGTCCAATTTTAAGCCAGTTCAATCACATTCTTACCTATTTTGCTAGTATGTCTTCCATTCTATCTTTTGAGCACAAGAAACCACCCATTCAACTCGGTGAATTATCCTATAATGTGCACAGAACTTGGTAATTTGGCCAATTTTACACAAAAAAATCCATTTTAAAAACAGTTCAAAATAAACACTGTAGACATTCCAGGCACTAAGGCAACATTTCTGTTCATTAATCATGTCCTCAGGGCTCTCCTTTATTATTACACTTGCTCTCCATTTTGAATTCATCATCACAAAAAAATCAAAGATTTTCCCTAGTTCTCAGATAATAAAATAAAGCCAGGAATGATTGATCATGGCTTACAATGTTCCAGTAATTGAATCAAACATAGTGGAACCCATAACACACACCAGGGAATGTAGTGGGGCCTTACCCACTACATCCAATTTCAAGCTACTTCCAGTCCAAAACCAACCAAACTCCTCTATTTCAGTATTATATCCTTCATTCTGTCAAACAATGCCAAGAAACAAACAGGAAAATCATAAAAACTGTTCTAGAAATGCCTCAAAGTTGTTACGTATTTTAAATGAAACACAAGGTCAGAGTTTTGCTTTTCCTATTATGCACAGCATGGGGCAGAATTTTTTTTATAATAAGCACACTCATTGCACAGACCCATTCTTACATGTCTAGGCCAAAATATACTGCTTATCAAAGGGAGCTGAACTTGAAACTTTGATTACATAAGCATCAATAACGTAGATTTACAGACAAGACAGTGAATGGTTTAAGTCCTATCAGTGTCACAATTTAAAAAGAAATCTAACATGATAGAGAATTTTTTTCTAAAGGTATTTATATAAAAATGTGAAATTCCATGCAAAACTTAAAGAATTAAGCTGGTACAAAGTTGGAGGTCAGGGATCACTATATGCAACTGCAATTTTGGCCACTTTGAAGCATATTTTATGCCAGTTTCCATAATCAAACTGATTTAATTCTGTTGACTGAGCACAAGAAACTGCCCATTCAGCTATTAACACTACCCTATAAAGTACCCAGAAATCAGTAATTTGGCCAGTTTTACACAAAATACAAGAAATTCCAAATTAAAAACAGAATCCAAAATAAACACTGTAGGCATTCCAGCCAGTAAAGCAACTTTCTGTGTTCATTAATCATGTCCCCATGCCTCCTATATCACACACACCCTCCATTTTGAGGCCATCATCACACAAAAAATCCAAGTTTTACTATATTTCTCAGCTAATAAAATTATACTTAGAATGCTCACTTATGGTTTAGGCCATCATTTGAAGCAGACCTAGTAAAAGCACATAAAACAGACCAATGGAATTGGGGACCCTACCCTTCCTCAGGAAAATTGCCAGAAATCAAATATTTCTGCCACAGTTAGATCTATTTCAGGCAACTTTATGTCTGAAACCAATCAAAATCATCTCCAATTCATAGTATGTCATCCTTTTTATCAATTGGCACCAAGAACCAGCCAATAAAATCATAAAAAACACCCTAGAATGTGCCTCAAAGTCACTGTTTTAATTCTAACACAAGTTCAGAGGTTACCTGCCCTTCATGCAGTGTGCATTTTATTTTATTTTTACTCATGTCTAGGCTGTAATTTACTGCTCAGCATATTTGAGGGCACTTTAATTAAGATGCAATTATATGTAAGCACTACTGGCCTCCATAACATAAATCTACATGGGAGACAGTGAAACCATCTAACTACACCCACAGTCTTCAGGGTAACTCAGTTTAAAGGAATAACTGGAACACTCGATAACTGTTTCTACATTTCTCTTCACTTGAAATGTAACATACCAGGTAGTTTATTTTCTGTACTGTACATTCAGATTCTCAATTAGTGCTGGTTACATATTTAAAATGAGTAGAACATTATACTTGGAAATCCACCCCAGGATATTCTGCTTATTAGACATGCATCTTAACACACTTACACCAATGTTTTTGAAGGAAAGGATGAATGCCCTTTGGATGAGTTAGTGAAATGGATAAATTGCTAATTGAAAATATGAGCGTTTCTGCCAGCTACCAATAAAATTGGTGTTGATAGACACACATAAGAATTAAAGAAAAAGCATGTCAAAGAAAATTGGGTCATCTATTGATTCTAGCCACAGTTTTAAAACATGACTTACCTTTCTGTCTTTTCCTATTTATTTAAATACTGTACATCAATTTATTTCTACACAGTACATTAAAAATATTCTTGGGATTACCAATATATATTTACAGGTTGACCATCACTAATCCGGCATCATCAGGACCTGTAGGGTGCCAGATTAGTGATTTTTGCTGGATTACAGAGTGGTTAAGTTAGAATACACTTAACCCAATGGCACTATTTACGCATCAGTGATTTCGCCCAATTTATACCCTATTTGTGGCCCATTCTATTGTTCCAGTCGACCAGACTCATAGCTGTTTCACTAGTATTCTTTCTATTCTGTCGATTGAGTACAAGAAACCACCCATTTACCTATTTCAACTGCCCGATAAAGTCATCAGAAATCAGTAATTTGGCTAATTTCACACAAATTTCAAGAGATGAAAATTTAAAAATAAGGTCCAAAATAAACAGTGCAGACATTCCTGGCACTAAAATAACATTTTCTCTGTTCATTAGTCATGTCTCCAGGCCCCCTCTTATATTATTCTTGCTTTCCATTTTGAATTTTTATTCACAAAAAATAGAAGATTTACTGTTATGCAGACTACTGCATTATTGTAATACATAATAGTATAAATAATGTCATCCCATTCTTGACCGCGTATCAGACCAGCCAGCTGGACACGTATTGGACACGTGACATGATTTGTTTATTCTTGAACATCGGCAAAAATCAAACATTTCTGCTACTTTGAGCTCAATTTCAAGGTACTTTCCATCCTGAAACCAATGAAAATCATCTCTATTTCTGTAATATATCTTGCATTCTATCAAATGAGACCAAAAAACCGAGAATACAACTATGAAAACCATATGAAAATACACTGCAAAATCACTGTTTTACACCAAAAACATGGTCGCAGTTTTTTTTCTCATTATGCACTGCGTGCTGCAGATTTTTTTATATAGTGCACACTTACCACACAGACCTAGTAGCAGCAGGTTGGTGCGATGACCCCAGAAATTTGAAATTACGCTAGCCAAAATTAGTGTCGGATTACTTATGGAACCGGATTAGTGATAGCCGACCTGTATTATTCAATATTTTACATCATGATGATATATTTAATTTGTGCAGTATGCCAGCAGAATGCTTTTGTAAAAAAATTCTCTTTCATAGGTAATGTACAAAAATGATGCTTTTTATACTGAAATGGACTTTTTGTATCATTAAGAAATATAAAGTACAGTACAGTGGAACCTCGGTTTTCGTTTTAATTCGTTCCAGAGAGTCTGACGAAAACCAAATTTGACGAAAACTGAAGCAATATTTCCCACAAGAAATAATGTAAATACAATTAATCCGTTCCAGACACCCAAAAATATTAAAAAAAAATATATTTTATAGAGAATAACTATAGTTTTACATAAAGAAAACAATGAGAAATAAATATAAAGCACTAATGAAATGGATAAATGAACATTTAAATCACTTTACCTTTATTGAAGACTCTTGTTGGCGTATGGAAGACGGCGAGGAGGGGAGAGGGAGGAGAGGTTATCTCTACCACCATCACTACCACCCTCTACCACAATCACTACCACCCTCTACCACCATCACAACCACTACCACCATCACAACCACTACCATCCTCTACCACCATCACTACCACCCTCTACCACCATCACTACCACCCTCTACCACCATCACTACCACCCTCTACCACTATCACTACCACCAACAGAGCCAGACTGACTCAGAATGCGTGCGTGGAATGCTTTGTATGGGCGCTGGCAGGTGGACACGTTCGGTACGGCGGACGAAAACCAAGGTGACGAACGAAAACTGGGACAATATTTTAATGAAAAAAGTTGTCGAAAACCAGGGCAAACGAAAACCAAGGTTCCACTGTATATTCGGTCCCATATTTTACCTGTGGTTAAGTTCATTCCCTCCTTACCCCCCTAATGAAATGGCTTTGTCTTATCAATAATGTGAAAAAGTGATTTCATTATGATTCTCTGAAGACTAAACATATTTTTAGGCACACTGGAAAATGCAGATGGTTTATTTTTCTCTTACAAACCAGGCAAAATGTGTACAATTAATAGTAAAAAAATTACAGTTCATTTTGGTCTTCTGGTTGAGTATTACAATGGTTGGATGGTATTTAGTTTAATTTACTTCAGTTTTTGTTAATATTTTGTTACCAGAGTTGTGTAATGCCTTAAATTAATGGATTTGGGTCTTGTATAGGATTTTATCTTTTGCTTGACATTATAGTACTGTACTGTATAATCCAAAGAATCTGAATAAATACAGGCTAGCGAGTTGCTGGATTTGTTAGTTTTTAGAAAAATTGAACAGTTACTATAGGTTTCTGTAATAGTTGAAAATAATTTGTGAAGTATTTGAAGGTGTTATACAAATAAAATTAAACAATAATGTTTAAACTTTAAATGTCACTTCTCTGAATCTATTTTAACAGTATGACTCTTGAAATATGGAGAGGCAATAGCATAACATGTTGACAACACTATTGTAAGAATCACAAAGCTTATGTGAAAGTATAGCACCTGTGGTGAGTTTGGGGACACCAAAATTACACATGTGAAATCGAAACTTTTTAATTTTCACTGGCACAGTACAGTGGACCCCCGAGTTACGAACACCCCGGAAATCATACAATTATGTAAGTATAATATTGTAAGTGCTTTTGTAAGTGTATTTTTGGGGGTCTGAAATGGACTAACATACTTGACATTATTTCTTAAGGGAGTAAATTCGTTCGGTAATGGCACTTGAGCAGGCTTCTGGAATGAATTTTGTTCATTACTCGGGGGTCCACTGTACTCTACTGAACTTTAACTTTTCAAATTTTCACTAGGGTGCCCAAACCCAGGTACTTTTCAATCTTTCAATACAGGATTCTTGGGATTATACTGCATTGTAGATTGTTATTATTTTTATATGTAATATAATAACCTTAATGTGTGTGCCATATTGTTGCAAAATATGAAAGCTGCTTACACTTGTTATATACCTTTACTCTTATATGTGCGAGAGAAACATATGTACGTACTACATTAGTAAGCACAGAAAATATTAGGCATAATTTTCTTATACATGGTGTCCCAGAGGTCTGGACCCATTGTACAGGGTGTCCCAGAAGTCTGGACCCATATCACAGTGTGTGTTAGAAGGCTGGACCCAAAGAACAGGGTGCATCAAAAGTCTGGATTCTTATGGCAAAATACATAATTTACACTTGATGCATTTATTATTCAAATTTAATGCCAGTAACAACCCTACACACATTACTTTATGTACAAATGTTTTTCTTAATATTTCTCAAGACAAAACACTTATGTTAAAGCAGCATTCCCAGTGTTTGGGTTTAGGTTTTTGAGGCACTAAAAAATAATAAGACTGTTTTACCGTGATCTTTTATTTATAAGATTGATTTTTATAGCCTGCTTGTTCCTGCATTGAAATATAGCAGCCTGATTAAAAATGATGTAAAATATCATTGTTTTTAAGTGGTTTATTCAAGTTGTATTTTCTTTTACTAGCTAATATATAGATAAAATAATGTAGATGTTCGTTTTTTTTTATATTGTGTCTGGTTTATGTGATACATATAGCAAAAAATTTCTGTAAATGAACATTAATTCTGGTATGTTAAGCTCCAGATTTACATTTAAATACACTGTCACTATTAAAAAATCAACCTTTCTGTAATGATAGTTAGTTATTGAGCACAAACCCCCAAAATTTCAAAAGCTTTTAAGTATGTTCTTAGTCTGACTGCAGCAAAACAAGGTATAGTTTACAGAAAAAGTTTAGACTTTTATTAAAGTTTTTGTCTTTGACATTAAGCAAAAATTCACTATTATTAAGAAATTAATATAAATAAATACAGTAAATGTAGTAAATACATACTATGTAAATACAACTGAACAAAGTAAATGCTGCTCCACATTTACTACATGCAGTATATAAATTGGGAAGTGCTCCAAGTTTATCATAAACATGAGATGAAGGTTGTTTCTTATGTAAATTATTTTGCATCTGACATTTGATTGTTATTTTTATTTTAATATTCAGAATTAACAGTTTGATTTTCTTATTCAACTAAGTGAAAAACAAAAAAATGTCCTTTATTCCAAATCCACCTGAAGATATTCTCATTCACTGGGAAGCTCACTGTTTCACTCAATCTTCAGTACATGAAAAGTGAAATTCTGTGTAAAAGAGGAAACATTTTTAGATGTATGTCGATGTACATTGGATTCATACACAGTTTTAAGAAGAGGTATGATAAAGCTCATGAAGCCAGGAGAGAGAGAACCCAGTAGCCCCAGTTTGAGAGGCAGGGCCAGAAGCTGAGACTTGACTTTTGCGGGCACAAATAAGCAAGTACAGTATGTACAGTAAGATACGAAAACCTCTGATATCACTGAACTGGCTAGTCTAGTTATACTCTTCCTTGGTTATACATATTCTTAAATTTAACTTTGATAATATAATTTTTAATCCTACCTTGTTACTTTTCTCAAATGTTTGATTTGGAATTAGCATTTTCCATGAATATAATATTAGTTGGATTTATTAGTATTTAGTTAGGTTTAATGCAAATGTTATGATGCCACCACCAGAACAAAAATGGTTTAAGTAAACCATTCATCTTTTTCTGTTGACAGTATAGTGCTACAGTATAGTAATTATTTGTTTACCTTACAGAAAGTGTATTCCATGGTAAAGTGTTTGTATGCTTCTACTTTTATTTGTAATATCTATTATCATTCACTTCAACCATATGAGTAAATAGCTAACATGCATTTCTTCTTTTGTATGCCTCTTGTATAGTTCACCCAATAATTCATTGTAAGCCAGTATGTTATAGCTCCTTAGCTAGACCCTCATGGAGACTGCAGCCCACTGTTTAAGAAATGCTCATCTAAGCTGTTAATTTGTTGTCCTGTGCCTTGCTTAACTAATACTGTACATTTATTCATATATTTTCCTTGAAGGGGGGTGCCCAGATGCTGATAAAGAGCTCATGGTCCAAAGAATTAGAGCTATCCTTTCCTTCCTCAGATCAAACCTAATTGCCTGCTCCTCCCATTTACCACATGCTGCATGACCCTTTTAGGTTTTGCACTTGTGAACATAATAATATTTTTCAAGGAGCTTCATAGTTCACTTTAATTGTTATTATATTGAGATGGCTATCATTATGTAAAATTGATGTTGCATAAAAAATAAGGGGCATAAAGCAATACAGACATACAGCAGGCATGTGTGAGTGTGTTAGATAGGAGTGAATGGAGATGAATGGTTTTTGGGACTTGACGAGCTGTTGGGGTGTGAGCAGGGTAATATTTTGTGAAGGGATTCAGGGAAACCGGTTACCCGGACTTGAGTCTTGGAGGTGTGAAGTAAAATGCCTGCAGTTTAAAGGAGGGGTTTGGGATATTTGCTGCTTGGAGTGACATCTGACCTGTCATATCTGCGTGTCTCTGCAAAGACAGTGATTATGTGTGAATGATGGTGAAAGTGTTTCTTTCTTTCTTGGGCAATGCTGCCTCAGTGGGAGACAACTGGCATGTTGGAAAAAAAAAAGCATTAGGTCATTGTAGTAATCAAATCATTTTAATAGCTTTTAAAATAGACTGTCAGGTAGATAAAATGTGTGGGGCTTTGTATCACTCACTATCATGTGCTCATCTTAAACTTTTGTTATATAAACAAATCTTTGCCTTCATTTGACTCAGGATTAATGTGATTTTTACATAAAAAATCATTTGCTCAAGTAATTCATCAAAATCTTAGGCATAAGTTCATTATACATTATATTCTTATTTATAGTAAAAAACATATGAAATATAAGTACTGTATCAAATCTTAAATGATTGTCTGGCAGTATAATTAATTTCAGTCCCTTAAAATGTGGGATATTATTGTATATCACTAACCCAACACTGTATGACCCTTTTGGGTTTAACACTTAATTTTAATCTAATAATTATATGCAACTAACTCTCAGAGATTAATAATTTGCCAATGATGTGCTGTTTAAAGATGCCAAATTAATGTTTAAGTTATGTAATGCTTTGCCATTTGGTTACAGTAATATATATGAAGTTTTAGTCACTGCTTTTATCAGTTTTTGTATACATATATGAAACATTTTAAAAAATATGTAAATATAATAGGTTTTATGTATCTTTACTTGTTAGGGAGCACTGTGTTCCATAATCAAAAGGTATGTACTAATAGAATAATTTTATAATGGTGTATAGAGGGAGGGGAGTCTCTTAACTTACAATAGTAGCATTGTGAACATCCCAACTTGAGAATAAGGTCTATAAGAAATAGAATTAAAATTAGACTTGCTTCGGTCACTGCACGATCCAAGAAAGGAATCCCTGTATCCTATAAAGCCAGCACTCTCTACCTCAGTGCACATGAGAGAAATAGTACAGAGTGCAGCATAAGTTTCTAATTCTGTTAAATATCAGTGTTGAAGCCAATCAGAGGAGGCATTTTCCAAGAATACACCAGCATTTTAAGTTTGTAGTCTCTCAAAATTTGCATTCTTAAGTTATTAGCATTTAAGGTTTAAAGCCAGTCACATAAAACATTCACAAATTATGACATGAAAATCAGTATGAACTGTATTTAGAGTTTCTCAGCTTTAACAATAAAACTGGCAAATTGGCACCAATATGGCAGAAGGTCAATCCAGAAATTTTTATCTAATTAAAATATACCAGCGTTGAAAATTTGAAGACAATTGGAAGAGGCATTCTCAAGCTATAAGTGAAAAACCTTTGTGAAAGAAAAAAAATCAGGTAACTGCTGAAAGTTCCTCTTTGTGGAGACCAAAATACTGTACTCTTGATTCACAAAATCATAATGACACGATTGCAAACAAACCATACCACGGGCGGGGATAGAACCCGCAATCAGAGTCATAAAGCTCCAGACCGACATGTTAGCCACTGGGCCAGCTGGCTACAATAAGATTTATCCAACTAGTCAGTCTGGAGTTTTATGACTATGATCGCGGGTTCTTTCCCCACCCGTGGTATTTTTTTTTTTTACTGTACTCTTCTTTTATGAAAGCTGTTCTATAGGTGTGAATACTTGTGACACTTGGCCATCCTTTGTACTATTATTTTCTACAGGTTCTAAGTTATAAATAACTCATTCATAAATTTAAACACTAGGAACACAACTCATTCTTTATTTAGGGGCCCCCTGTAACTCTAAACTAAGATTTATATTTAGTTTACTTCTTTTCATTATTAGACATGTGGCAAAGTAAGAGAAGGGCTGTATAATACAAGTGTATTTATAGCTAGTTACCATTTAGTTTGTTACAAGCCTTTAGACATTGTTCCATTGGCAATAAAAAGAGTGCATTAGTTTGCATGTGTAGCTGTGAGGAACCTATGTGGATGATAACAACTGTCAGTAGACTAGCTGGTTATTTGAATGTGTCCACCACATTAGATAACTATGGTGTGAATGTTGTCATGTACTGTATTGTTGCTTGTTTTTATTGTATATAGTGTAAATATTTACTGGTTGGATTTTTTGGGACTTGTAAACAGATTTTATTTTGTGAATTAATTCATAAGGGTTTCATTGTTAAATGGGTCAGTATACATTGTGGCTTGTTTTGTCTTTTTTTTTTTTTAATTTTTAAAATGAAATACATACTGTATAGTAATTACTGTATTTAATTAATTTTGTAAATCCTAAGTTGTTCAGTTTCTTATTCATTTTATTTTATTTATTTTACATTTTATCAAGTTAAAAATTAAATATTTTTATTTATTTGTTTGAAACTTATTGTTAAGCAGACTGTTCATACTGTGCTCAAGAATTTTTATTTTGTACGAATTTTACTCATATATACATATATAATATTGTTATTTTCTTTCATTGCCAGGCTCAGAGAGTAGAGAAACTCTCGAAACTCTTCAAAGGTATATTGGTAAGAAAGCTTTTGTCTTCTACTACTGTAGTAAAAGATGCTTTTGCTGTATTTTATAAAGGTATTTTCATATAAGAAAATGAAAGCGAAGATAAGTTATCATTACTGGAAAATTTGGAAAGCAAAAATTCAACTTTTACTTAAAGTAGATTAGCAAAATAATGTGAGATTTTATTTGGAAAGAAGCAAATTTAATTACAGTGCCAATTAGAGAAGTAAAGCTTATCTTTGTGTGAGTGTGGAAAAAGAATAGACATTTTCATTGTATTGTAAACCTCTTAAAATTAAGTTGAGTAACCAGTTGTGTTATTTTTATTTTGGAGTATGTATTTTTAGGTTGGGTTGACTCATTGTTAACTAATAAATGGTTTGAAGGTACGAGGAATTTATATACCCTGTCATGGGAGCTTCTTCAGCTACAGTGCTTCATATGTGATTCCTGGCTTCTGGTCATCCTTCCTCTATTGCTGCTGGTTGTGGGAAATACAGCAGTATTCACTTGACTGTGTATCGCACACCAGACTCGCACATGATCATTTCACGAAGGGGCACCTTTTGCCACTTTACAATAATTGTCAGATCATGTTTACAGTCCAGCATCTTATGACTGATTGCCCTGTTTATAAGAGAACATATACTTCATTTCACATACCTCCATTAATGCACTGACATTCTTACTTTGTCTGCCCTTTTCTCTTTTGTTCATACTATACTTTTAGTGCAAATTCTTTTTAAATTATTTTCCTGATTCTAATTTGTAAAACTGTGACCCACTCCTTTTTCAACTTGTTCTCCTCAGCAAATGCTGATATTTTACTGTGACTCAGAGCTGTTGACAAAGTGATTGAATTTTACTGTCATACTTCCTTAATTCTTATTTGTTTGTTTCCCATTTTCTGTTTGTACATTAAAATATAGTCTTGCTTTTATGCATTATTGCATCTGTTGGTGTTAATGATTGTTGTAATTGGTGCAGTTTAGCCAATTGAAGTTAATCTAATCTAACCTAACCTGTATGTTGTCAAATTCGCCTAAGTCTACAAAGTTAAATATGATTGTTGTCATTAGGAGAACAAGTTGAAATTCTATCAGTGTCCTTTCCTTGACACACTATCTCCCTAATCTTGCCTTGAAAAGCTTAATTAAGAAGCACAAATAAAAAAAGGGGAATACAGAGATGCATGGAGATTTTATACATATCTATATATATAAACATAGAGTAATCCCAAAATACTAGAATAAGAAATCTGACAATATAAGTGAAACCAAACTGGGAAAAGTATTTTAAATGAGGTAACATTCTAGAAAAAGAAAACAGTAAGAAAGGAGGAGGCTTGGAAATATTCATAGAAGAAACACTACAAGTTGCAAAAATTACTGTAATATCCACTACACAGATGTCAGAATCTTATTGGCACCAATCCACAACATTGATTGAAAACGTAGAATTGTAAAGTCATGTAATTTGATAAGATATGTGACATAGTAAGGTAACCAGTGGCGGCTCGTCAAAAAACAGAATGGGGGGGACTGCGTGACTGCAAGCCTCATAGAACTGGGTGTGCTGCGTCGAATGCAGCTCCTCGCTGCCATATGTAACGCCAGTAATATCTATACTATCGTACCGCATCAAACTTCTATTTTTAATAATTTTTTATCTCGTTTCAACAAAAAAAAATTAGCTTATAAATACTACATTGAAAACAACATACAACAGATTTTTCCTGCAATATATTTGTCAGTTGCAAATTATTTTAGCATAAGGCTGATGAAGTTATACGTCTGGCAGTGAGCATCTGGGGAGGACTGCAGCTCTGCAGCTCCTATGTACGAGCCACCACTGAAGGTAACTATTAATGAATATCTCTTCAATGAGGGTTCCTTGATGTTGGTGAGTGACTCTTGATCCAATGAATTGGAGCATCCCTTACCTTAGTCAGATCAAAGATGATTATCTCCTATTCCCCAGTCACTGTAAGACCCTTATCACCCTCCAATGGGAGGGAGGGAGGGGGTGCTTGGATATCAGGGAAAGGCTATTGATCCAGGGAATTAAAGATGTCCTCCCCTACCTTGGATCAAACCTGATTACGTTCAATACCCCAGACATTTTGGGACCCATAAGGGCTTAGTGCTTCCCCTTATGGATGGACATAGTACTTCTCATGTATATATACTACTAATAAATATAGTACAGTATACCCCAATTCTGGGTTATCTTGTCCTTTTTCTTATTCATTATTCAACCTCTCAATATCCATCTCACTTGGAAAGGCCAGGTATGACATGCTTGTGGTCCATGTCAGCACTTCCTTCTCTCATTCCCATCTCTGGTTGGGATTCTGTCCTCTCTTATCTGAATTATTTTCATAAACACACTTCACTAGATGCCTTGCTACTGGTGAAAGACTCTTGATTCAAGGAATTAGAGTTACCTTCCTTTGCAATGGATAAAACCTGATTGCCTTGCCCCAAGATGCTGTATAACCTTTAGAGGTCTAGCACTCTCCCTTTAAAAGTACAGCAGTAATAGTAACTAACATTCCCACAGCGATACTACCGCTAACAGTGCAGATCATGGATGAGTTAGTCGACTCTTGTGAGTTATATCTTGAGACCCTAATGGAAATAGCCACACAGCCTGTATTGTTACTAATCCACTTCAGCCCTTATAGGGAGGTTCCTTGATGCTGGTGAGGGGCTTTAGATCTACTGAACTGGACCTAGGCTCCAGTTTCCTGACAACGCTGTATGACCCTTCTGGGTTTAGTGCTAGTTTTGATTATAATAATAATACAGTTGCCTGAATGCCTTCCATTCTCCCAGGCGCTGTACGACCCCAATGGGTTTAGCGCTTCTCCATAATCCCAACAAATTAGGTTCCTTGGTGCATGTGGTAGGGTTCTTGATCTAAAGAACTGGACGTCAACCCCTTGAATATAACCTGACTGCCTCCAATTTCCCCCGGCGCTGTGATCCCTAGTTTTTTTTTTTTTTGTGGTCCTATTGGGGCCCATGCTAACGACCCCTCGAGGTTTGGCATTTTCCCCTAAAAACCATGTACTATATTACTAATATGATCAGGGGGGAAGCGGTAAACCAATAGGGATCATTCAGCGCCTTGGAAATGGGGCCCCTCGAGGGAGGTTCCTTGATGCTGGTGAGGGAATCTTGATCCAACAGCAATTTTTGTTTTCCTTGGCGCTTCTTTTGATTATAATAATAATAACCTGATTATCTTCCATTCCACAGTCTCTGTAGCCCCTTACGTGTTTAGCACCTTCTCTCTAAATATAACAGTAATGTTTATTTCATTCCTCGGGTGTCATGAAATTTTGCACTGTAATACTATACCATTTCCACATTAATATAACCACGGGTTAAGCTCTTTCATTAATAATTGACAATTGCAAACCTCATGTTAATAAGCACACAGTCGACTAGTGTTTCCTTTTGCTATATGTATCTATTTCTATATTGTCTCACGGTATTGTACATTATTCTTTATTTTTGGATTAAAGTTTTCAATGAAAAAAAACACCAGAAAAACAATGCGCTACGGAGATAACTAATAGAAAGTAGGTAAATGACTTTTGCTGGGTTTTGATTGGCTGAGACAGATACCCTTTCCAAAATAAGATTTTTTTCGAATAAAGAACAATATTAAGTGTGCTAAAGAGGAGACCAATAGGAAGTGAGAAACATGCATTTGCTAAATTTTGATTGGTTTACTAGAAAGGGAGTTTGAGGTCAGCGAATCTCAAGTGCACAAGACGAGGACTTTGTGGCGTGCAGATGGCGGCGTGTGTACTGAAGTATAAAAAGTGTTGATTGCATTTAAAGTGTGCACAGGATATATACTCTTAAGTGGTGTACTTCTCTCAGAGTATACAATGGTGAGAGTTTTACTTTAATTCATATTTTAAGGATAAAGGTATTCTTGTGTGGTGGCGAAAAGGTTACCGTGCATCCTTGATCACTCTTTTAAGTAATTGATATGCTTTAAACCCCATTAACTAACCATTTAAAGTGCAGTGAAGTGTACCTAATGTTCTAAGAGTCATGTACTTAAATTGCAAAGTGATCACTTGAATTTCAAAGGAAATTATGTGTTGGCGGCACAAAGGAAATTATGTTGGCGCCACAAAGGAAATTTTAGCGGGAAACTAAAAGTTGCTCTTTGTCCCTGTGAGTGAACTGCAGTATGAATGAGAAAAATGTCAAAAACAGTGTAGTTTAAAAAGTGCTCAGTGCACGTCAATGGGTAGAAATTTACCAAGTACCAACACTGTAAATGTAAGTATTATTTAATTGAATGAAAGTCACAGATAACCCACAGTTTGAAGAGGAAACTTAGGACGACGTTTTGGTCCGTTCTGTAACATTGTCATTTTAACTCTCCGGGTTAAAAATTTACTTTTCAAAGTGTAGACTATTGCATATGGACTGGGCAGTAGTTACTGACAAATACTCAGTCATTATTTTACACTTTTTCAAAACAACTTACGTACGTCGTGGAATTTTTTTTTTTGTGCGTTTTTCTTTTTGTTAAGAGATGAAAAAATTGTTAGGTTGCTTTTAGTCAAGGCTAGGCTAGATTACGTTTAGTTAACGTTAGGCTAGATTACGTATAGTTAATGTTAGGTTAGATTACTTTTAGTTAATGCTAGGTTAGGTTACGTTACGTTTAGTTAATAGGTTAGATTGCGTTTAGTTAATAGGTTAGATTACGCTTAGTTAATAGGTTAGATTACGTTTAGTTAATAGGTTAGATTACGCTTAGTTAATAGGTTAGATTACGCTTAGTTAATGGGTTAGATTACGCTTAGTTAATAGGTTAGATTACGCTTAGTTAATAGGTTAGATTACGTTTAGTTAATAGGTTAGATTACGTTTAGTTAATAGGTTAGATTACGTTTAGTTAATAGGTTAGATTACGTTTAGTTAATAGGTTAGATTACGTTTAGTTAATAGGTTAGATTACGTTTAGTTAATAGGTTAGATTACGTTTAGTTAATAGGTTAGATTACGTTTAGTTAATAGGTTAGATTACGTTTAGTTAATAGGTTAGATTACGTTTAGTTAATAGGTTAGATTACGTTTAGTTAATAGGTTAAATTACGTTTACTAAATAGGTTAGATTACGTTTAGTTAGGTTAGATTACGTTTAGTTAATAGGTTAGATTACGCTTAGTTAATAGGTTAGATAACGTTTAGTTAATAGGTTAGATTACGTTTAGTTAATTTTAGGTTAGGTTACGTGTGCTTAATGTTAGATTACGTTTAGTTCAAGGTTAGGTTAGGTTTAGTTAATAGGTTAAGCTACAATTAGTTAATATTAGGTTAAGCTATAATTAGTTAATGTTAGCTTAGGTTACGTAACCAGAAAGCGCCACCAGTCTTGTTGACATTGGGGTAGGCACAAGGCGCCTTGTGTGTGCGGCTCGTTCTAAATGCGTTCATTTTCCTTATATCTCCCAAAATAACAATTTTCCCCAGAAATTATTACTTATTCCTTGCTGTACATAGATTATATGTATTGTAAAGAGCCAAAATAGAGTTCCTCCGAGTAGATGTCTGTAAGTATAAACATAAATTGTTAAGTCCCAAAAAATTATTAGGGGTTGCTTTAAAATTTGCATTTTTTTTTTTGTAATTTACATCGGGTTTTTTTTTTTATTTTATTATGTGCTGGTAAATTCTAAGAAATGCTTAATTCTAAATCTAACAACTTAGGCTTAAATGGTGCTCGTGGCTCAACTCGCACGGCCGGGGATCGATCCCGGCGCGGGTGAAACGGTGGTAGTAGTAAGTAGGTATCAGAGTGTTAGTTAACTTTTGTGGGTGACATCCTGGGGAACAAGATTAAGGGCCCCATTGAAAATAAGAATGACAACCCCCGTTGACGCACGGACTTGATTGGTTTATCCTGGGTTACTAACCCTCCTGGTTAAAAATCGGAACAAATCTCCAAGGACGGATCAAAATATGACTCCTAGAATGAAAGACGTGAAATTTTTTAAAAGAAAATTATCTGGACAGTTATTCCCTGCAATATTTAAGTAATTTTAAATGTCAAATATTAGGCAGAACTAGTCACACTTTTTCAGGCTAATATGATATTCCAGTTTTCAACTACAGTATACTTAGAGGTGAAGCTGGTCAGGATATTGAGTTTAGCTGCTCGGTATATTTATTTTATATTATTTTTTATATTTTAGTGAGTTTTGCAATGGAATCAGTTATATTTTGTGTAAATAGGATTAAAGATATTTTATTTTATAAAGCCTACACAAGAAGTTGAACTTCAAAATGGTTATAAATGACCATAATTTTTAAAGGGGTGGACCGGTAAGCCAGCGGAAGGCCTCGGTCAGATGACCAAAATCTCTAACGGCGGGTCATCATCTGACTAAGACCCGCGTCAGGAAACACTTGTCCTGTTTCCTGACGAACCTTCCCTAACCTAACCTAAAGCCTAACTTATTATAACCTTTTGTCCTAAAAAGCTTTCATGTATTTTGCATGATTGTGGATGTTATGAATGAAAAGCTGGATGTCCTGGCTCTAAGTGAAACAAAGCTGAAGGGGGTAGGAAAGTTTCAGTGTGGAGAAATAAATGGGATTAGGTCAGGGTTTTCTAATATAGAGTTAGAGCTGAGGAAGGAGTAGCAATAATGTTGAAAGATCAGTTATGGCAGAAAAAGAGGGGATATAAATATATAAATTCAAGGATAATGTGGAGTAAAATAAGGGTCGGATGTAAAAAGTGGGTTATACTAAGTGTTTATGCACCTGGAGAAGAGAAGTATAGAGGAGAGAGAGAGAGAGAGAGAGATTTTGGGAGATGATTGATTGCCTGGGAAGTTTTGAACCAAGTGAGCGAGTACTTGTGGTGGGGGACCTAAATGCTAAAGTGGAGGGAGTAGTAGGTAAGTTTGGGGTGCCAGGGGTAAATGAAAATGGGGGGCCTTTAATTGAACTATGTATAGAAAGAGGTTTGGTAATACATATTTTAAGAAAAAGAGGATAAATAAGTATACAAGATGAAAGTTTGTTAGATTACGTATTGGTGGATAAAAGGTTGATGGGTAGACTTCAGGATGTGCATGTTTATAGAGGGGCAGCAGATATGTCGGATCATTATTTAGGTGTAGCTAGAGTTAGAGTAAGAGGCAGATGGAGCAAAAGAAAAATGGCAGCAGCAAGTAAGAGAGAGGTGAAAGTTTATAAACTAAGGGAGGAGAAAGTTAGGGTGAGATATAAGCAACTATTGGGAGAAAGGTTGGCTAGTGAGAGTATATGTAGTGTGGGGGTTGAAGAGGGGTGGGATAGTTTTCAAAATGCTGTGTTAGAATGCGGGGCAGATGTTTGTGCCTATATAAGGGTGGGTGCAGGAGGAAAGAGGAGTGATTAGTGGAATGATGAGGTAAAGGGGGTGATAAAAGAGAAAAAGGTTGCTTATGAGAGGTTTTTACAAAGAAGAAGTGATATAAGAAGGGTGGAGTATATGGAGAGTAAAATAAAGGTGAGAGTGGTGAGGGAGTGCAAAAGGAGAACAAATAATAAAGTGGGTGAGGTACTGTCATCAAATTTTGCTGAGAATAAGAAAAAAAATGGAGTGAGATAAACAGGTTAAGAAAGCCTAGGGAACAAATGGATTTGACAGTTAAAAATAGAATAGGGGGGTTAGTAGATGGGGAGTTGGAGGTATTGGGAAGATGGTGGGAATATCTTGAGGAACTGTTAAATGTTGATGAAGAAAAAGAGGCAGTAATTTTCTGCATTGGCCAGGGAGGTATGACATCTTTTAAGAGTGAAGAACAGCTGGATTTGAGTGTGGGGAAGGTGCATGAGGCATTGGGTAGAATGAAAGGAGGTAAAGCAGCTGAAACTGATGGGATCATGACAAAAATGTTAAAAGCATGGGGAGGGTGGGATATAATTTTGGAGTGGTTGGTACTTTTGTTCAGTAAATGTATGAAAGAGGGGAAAGTACCTAGGGATTGGGAGTGTGTGTGCATAGTTTCTTTATATAAAACGAAGGGGGGCAAAAGAGATTGTAAAAATTATAGGGGAAGAAGTTTACTGAGTACATGTATACCAGGTAAAGTGTATGTTAGGGTTATTATTGAAAGAATTAGATGTATGACACATAGCAGGATCGCAGATGAACAAGGAGGCTTTAGAATGCGTAGAGGATGTGTAGACCAAGCATGTAAGTGAACAATATCTAGATGAAGGTGGAAAAGTTTTCATTACATTTATGTATTTATAAAAGGCAAATGATAAGGTAGATAGTGGAGCAATGTGGCAGATGTTTCAAGTGTATGGAATAGGTAGTAAGTTACTAAATGTTTTAAAGAGCTTTTATGAGCATATTGAGGCTCAGGTTAAGGTGTGTAGGAGAGAGGGAGATTACTTTACAGTAAAAGTAGGCCTTAGACAGGGATGTGTAATTTCACCATGGTTGTTTAACATTTTATAGATGGGGTTGTAAAAAAGTAAATAGTAGGGTGTTGGAGAAAGGGGTGGGATTAAATTATGGGGAATCAAATGCAAAATGGGAGTTGACACAGTTACTTTCTGCTGGTTATAATGTGCTTTTGGAAGATTCTAAAGAGAAGTTGGTAAAGGTTAGTGGACGAGTTTGGGAGGGTGTGTATAGGAAGAAAGTTGGAAGTGAACATAGATAAGAGTAAGGTGATGATTGTATCAAATAAGTTAGGTAAAGAAAAAATGGATATCACATTGGAGGGAGGGAGTATGGAAGAAGTGAATGTGTTCAGATATTTGAGAGTAGACTTGTCAGCGGATGGGTTTATGAAGGACGAGGCTAACCATAGAAATGATGAAGGGAAAAAGGTGAGTGGTGCATTGAGGTATCTGATGTTGTAGTGGCCAGGCTTAGGCTTGGCTACAGGTACTTCTGGCAATTTGGGAGACAGATGATGATCAAACTAAATGCAAATTATGTGCTTAATTGTCCACTTATTGAGGAATATAGAGATAGTATAATAACCTATGTGGCATGTCAAGATATCTTATTAATGAAAATAAGATACCAGTTATACTAAGCAAATTTCCTAAATTTACTTCTAACAGATAAGTGAAATGTAGATATAAATCCAAATGTATAATTGTTAACCCTTTTAGGGCCTAGTGCCTAGGCCTTTTGTGTATCCATATGCTCTTGCGCTACCGTCCACAGGATGGATATGGGGTGCACAATAAACTAGCCACTTCGGTGGCAAAATCTAATCTATCTAGGTATCTGTGGAGACAAAAAACGTTATCCATGGAGGCAAAGAAGGGAATGTACGAGCGTATAGTAGTACCAACACTCTTATATGGGTGTGAAGCATGTGTTGTAAATGCTGCAGCAAGGAGGAGGCTGGAGACAATGAAGATGTGTCTAAGGGCAATGTGTAGTGTAAATATTATGCAGAGAATTCCTAGTGTGGAAATTAGGAAGAGGTATGGAGTTACTGAAAGTATTATTCAGAGGGCTGAAGAGGGGTTGTTGAGGTGGTTTGGTCATTTAGAGAGAGGATGGAGCAAAATAGGATGACTTGGAGGGTGTATAAATCTGTAGTGGAGGGGATGAGGGGGTAGGGGTCGTCCTAGGAAAGGATGGAGGGATGGGGTAAAAGGGGTTTTGTGTGCAAGGGGCTTGGGCATGCCGCAGGCATGTGTGAGTGTTTTAGGAGTGAATGGAGATGAAGTGAGCAGGGTAATATTTTGTGAAGAGATTCGGGGAAACCGGTTAGCCGGTTAGCCGGTTACATTGTAGGAAGTACAATGCCTGTTCTTTGAAGAGATGAACTGTGTATATACAGTGCATTGAAAGATAAACATCTCGGTGTATATACTCTCCCAAAGATATGACACAAGCTAAAACTTACAAGATAAGTCTTTCTTAAACTAAATGTACAGGTAATTTTATTAAATGTATAGGTGTTTTTAATTTCTACATTTGTTTAATTAATTGCACGAATATTATAGGATACAGTGATTAAATTTTTAATATTTACCCAACGATAATCCATCAATCACAAATAGTATGTTTAATTTCTATAGGGATCCTCCTGATATTAAGAAAGGTATATAATGCTCGACTGCGCCTTGTCCAGATGAGTATCTAGTAAAGCTAAGCTGCGTGGAAATAAGTTTGTCTCCAGGGGAAAAATAAACGAGGGTTGGCTGAGTAGTGAATACTCAGGTTTAGGGGATCCTTTGAATAGTTAACCATCCACTCCCACCCCTTCCTCACCCAGTGTTCCCCCTTACCCTTCCACCTCTTTCCCAACCCTCCCTCGTTGCCCCCTCTACTCACCCCTTAACCCCTCACTCCATGATCACCCCTCCTCACCCGTCCATATTCCGTCCGTCGCTTGAACTGCTTGGGGTACAAATGTCCATGGGCGGCGACCCCCTCCCGGGATTGGCCAATTTATTGATACTTTGATCACTGGTTCCATTGTCTCGCCGGCGAGATTAGCGCAGGATATGTCAATGACGCCGGACGTGCTGCCAGACGCACGAGCACGGCACTATCCCCACTACACCTTGTTTCACCAGTCTACTTTATAAATATTAAAGCCTGTCGACTGTAAGCAGGTTATTAAAGTTTCTTTTAACTTAAATTAACAGCAAGAATTCTCTAAACCATAAAAGAGAGGTTTGAAGCAGATTGTGGTTTGTCATTTCCAATGTGTGGAGGGGAGGAAGTCAGGTGGATGCTCCTTCCCTTGTACTTACTCTGCTCAACAGTCACCGCTGATAGGGTCATATACACCGAGAGGCGTGTATATAGAGTTTGCTTTAATTCCTGTTTTAGGGATTAAAGAATTGTTCACTGGAGTGTACAGGTTGAATGCAGCTTCATTGACTGGTGTAGTTGGATATGCTTTAAATCCAGTACACCAATCAACATTAACGTTGATTTAACACAAAAACATTCACTTAACACAGGCCAACGAACAATGCCAATATTGTTCTTGTGAAGTTAGAAATGCGTTACATCGAGATCTCTGAAATTGTTGCAAATCACAAGTTACGAGGACAGGATGGACACAGGTGGATATTTCTCTCTCTCTCTCTCTCTCTCTCTCTCTCTCTCTCCTCCTTAAGTTTTTTTTTTTTACCGAGTTAGGTTAAGAGTTCCTGCCTTTATTTAAAATCTAAGAGCTATTACCTACCTCAGCTCATTTGAAAGACTTTTTATTGTTATTAAACATACAAATAGAGAACAGGATGAAATTGAAGCTATCTGTGGGCCAGCGATTTCATTTGGTCAAATGACTATTTCATTGATGTTATACTGTGCGAACATGTTGTAGACTCGGTTCATTCTTGAAATGAATGATCTAGGAGTGTAGTTGCTGTTTGCTTGCTGCCCCTCTTGTATAGGAGCCGTTTTCTCGCTGTCCGCGAAGTTGAGCCCAGTGTGATACCTTGACAACACTGGCCTTGTTCATAAGGCCCTATTCATAACAGTAAAGCTACCCACATTTCTCCGTAGTTGGAGGCTTTGCTGAAATGACAGGTCAGGTCCAGGCGATGAGACGGGAAGGGAGGGAGACAATCCCAGAAAGTGGAGCATACTCAAGGTGTGACCACATTTGTGCTTCGTACAGCGTCTTGCAGCTTTTACTGTCGAACAGATGCGAGATACGCCTAAGTGTTGCTAGCTTCTTGGGCGCCTTGCTTTCAAGATTTACTACGTGGTTCTTCATTGTCAGTGTGGAATCAGATTTCACCTTTAAGATATCCACTTCATTCCCGGGTTCCAACACTGTCCCATT